>APFE030842926.1:58812-104326 GCA_000404065.3 Pinus taeda | reverse complement strand
GATGAGGGATTGATTTCTCCAATGAAATCCAAGCCCCATTGCTGAAATGGTCTCTCTGTTGCAATAGGCCTTAGGGGTAGTGGCAGCAATTGCCTCTTTCCTTCAAACACTTGACATTTGTGACATGCAGTGGTAAATCTCTTGACATCAGAGAAAATAGTGGGCCAATAGCATCCAGCTCTAAGTATCTTATTCACAGTGGATTTCCAGTATAGATGCCCACCACAATCTCCTGCATGAAACTCTTCCATGATTTTGTTGGCCTCGTGTTCAATCAGACAATTTAGCAGGATGCCCTCATGATTTTTCCAAAGCAGATTTTCTTCCATGACACAGAATTTTAAGGCTTTCATTTTCAAGAACCTACACTTAGTTCTGGACAGCCCTGGGGGAGAACACAGGTTTTGCAACACATAGCAGACATCAGAATACCAAGGGGATTGCTCAAAGGCTACACTGATCTTTGGAGTCGCCAGCTCCGATTCACTATCCATTTGGTTAATGTCTAGGGCTTGGAAATTTGTTTGAGACATTAATTTGGCTAAGCCCTGCCCTTTTATTAGTTTTGTAGGTTTTATTTCTATGTCAAATTCCAAAATATTTGCAATCCATTTGCCTCTTCTACCCTCCAAGTTTTCTTGAGTAAGTATATCTTTAACAATTGGGCTAGGCACATAGGCTATTACATGGGAATACAGGATATAAATCCTAAAGTCCTTAATAGCTTTGACTAAAGCATAGGCTTGTTTTTCCATGATCTGGTACTTGAGGGGTGCATCTCTAAGAGATTTACTAAAGAAAGCAATGGGTTTTTCATTCCCTAGATCATCTTTCTATAGTAAAACTGCAGCAATTGTATGTTCAGAGGCAAAGGAGAATATGATGAACTCTATCAAACTGAGGGTTAGTTAGGACAGGGGTTTGGGTAAGGGCAAATTTAATGCTTTCAAAAGCTTGTTTAGCCTCCACTGTCCATTTGACTTTGGAATCCTTTTTCAACATGTTGTTAAGCAATCTGCTCAGCTCAGCCAGGTTTGGGATAAATCTTCTTAGAAAGTTAATTTTCCCAAAAAAGCCTTGTAATTATTTTATATTCCTTGGATGGGGCATTTGCTGGATAGCCTGGATTCTGTCTGGGTCAATTCTGATACCATCTTTGGAAATAATGTGACCCAGTAATTTCCCTTCCTCTAGGCCAAATAAGGATTTTTTGGGGTTCCAAGAGATTCCATATTTCCTGCATGTTGTAAATATCTGTCTCAAATGTTTCAAATGGTCTTGGTCAGATTTTGAGAAAGGTGTGAGATCATCCAAATAGATGACAAGGAAGTCATGGATCTCTTTAGAAAAATCAATATCCATTGCTCTTTGGAATGTAGCCCCTGCATTTTTCAAACCAAAAGGCATTTTAACATATTTAAAGGTCCCCCATGGGGTTGTAAATGCAGTTTTGTCCTGATCATTAGGATGGACTAAGATCTGGTTGAAGCCTGAGAAGCCTCAAGCAAGGAAATCGTGAGCACCCTACTTACTCTCTGCAGGATTGATCCATCTTGGGTAGGGGATAATTGTCTTTCAGATGTACTGTGAGGTTTCTCCAAATCAACACAGAGCTTGATTTCCGCAGTTTTCTTCCTTGTGGGGACCAAATTTGAGACCCAATCAGAAAATCTAATTGGTGCTATGATGCCTGCTTTGAACATTTTTTGTACCTCTTGTTCCATTGCTGGGAGGAGCATAGGATCAATTCTCCTGAGTTTTTGTTTAAAAGGTTTCTGATTTGGCTGTAGTGGGATGGTGTGTTGTATCACAGAGGTGTCATAGGATTTGAGATCCTCATAACTCCATGCAAACACATCTTGAAACTCCTTAAAATGGTCAATGTATTTGGGCTTTTGGTCAGGTGGTAATGCAGCAGACAGTTTTATGATTTTAGGCTGTTCAACCGTCCCTATGTTATGCTCCTCTATAGTAGTGTTTAGGGGTTGAAATTTTGGTTTATTGGGGACATCGTTGGAATCAAAAATGTCTTCCAAAGGGGCTAAGCCTACTGGAAGAAAATTGTTCTTTAATTGTATCACCTCAGTTTCATACTCAACGATCTCCTCATATTCAACCTGTTGGATTTCTTGTATGCTGTGTTGGTTGAAGATTATAGGATGTAGCATTTGATTGGCCGTTTTTGGTGATATTACTTGGCTGTTGTGTTCACCATGTATTTGTGATTGACTTGCTGACTTAGTGTCTATATTCAGACCTGAAAATTCTTCCTGTAAAGTCAGAAAATTGTTGATTTGTGTATCATTGTCAAACACCTGCCAGTCCATTATATTGTTTGGGACTGATGGTCTGTGTTTTACTTCAACTGTAAAACCATGATGGGGGTCAAAAGGTAGCTTGCAAGTACTTGCAAACATGGCTAGACTATGAGCATGAAGGTTCTGAGCCCTAGGAACTTTGGTAATCTGGAACTCAGTAAGAGACTTTAGTAGCTCAGTAGCAACAGATCTGTAAAACCTGAGTCTTTTATCATTGGTAACAAAATTTCCTTTGACCTGTTGGATAACTAAGTCTGAATCTCCTAGGATTGATACTCTTGTAGCTTGTAGGGATTGTACCAACTTGAGGCCTAGTAGGAGGGCCTCGTATTCAGCTATGTTGTTGGTACATCTGAAGTTTAGTCTGTAGGCTCTACCCTCTGCATGGCTGTTCTGTTTGTTATGCACCCACACTCCCGCTCCTGCTCCTAATTTGTTAACTGACCCATCAAATTCTAGGAACCATAGAGTTTCCTCTTTCAGGGGGTTTTGAATGTTGTCTCTCTGGCCTGGATTTGTGAGTTGGAGTATGGGCTGTTTTTTTGGTTTGGCTTCCATGGCATCCTTCTCACTTGGTGGGATTGTTTTGGTTTCTTGAGGAGCAGTTTGTTTATTTGACTTTTGATCCTGTTCAGGTGTCCTGGTTTCACTATTATTTGTTTTGAAATCTTGAATATTTGCCTTGTTTGATTCAACCAGTGTTTGTGTATCAGGATCTCCTTGATCAGCAGGCTGATTTGTTTTAGTCATCTAAGTTTCTTCATTGTTGTTGTTGCCTATATTGTCATTGAAAAGGATGTATGAGTCTATGTCAGAATGGACAGCATATATAGGGAAGTTTTGAGGCTTCTCTGTACTACTGACCATGTATTTCATCGGAGACTCTCTATACAATCTCTTGGGTTGACCAAAGACTGTGATGGTAGCATAGGACATGTCTAATTGAAGAGACCCTTGAAGTTTAGCTCCCCATGATCTTGACAGTAACATCCCATATTTGGGTGGGATATCAGCGACAACGACGTCCATCAAGATTGTTTTGTTTGGATATTGGACTAGGGATACACATAAGTCTTTTATCAAGCCTAGACACTTGACCTGGCTGGAATCAAATGAGAAGAGGTCCTTGTATGGTCTAGTGATATCTAGATTCAGCCTTTCCATTACAGATTTTGGCATCAAGTTATGAGATGCACCTGAGTCAAACATTGCATTGTGTAATATCTTGTCATGTACATGCAAGCTGACATAAAAGGGTAGGATTCCTGAGCTTGCTATTTTTCCATCAACCTCTGGGCCAAACAGTAATTTAGGGGTGTCATCGAACACATTGACATTGTCCACATTATCATTGTTTTTGTTTTGAGTGAGTTGGAGAGATCTCTCAATCTGCTGTTTATAGATGTGATTTTTGGCTAACTCTGCCAGAGGGATGGCTATTTTTAGTTTTCCAATTTCGGTTTCCAAGTCAAAGGGTTTTTCAGTTTGTATTTTAGTGCTATGGGTGAGCCCCCTTTCTTTATTTGGTAAGGTTTCCTCTTGATTTTGGGGCTTATGTTTGTCCATCACCTCTTGAGGCCTTTTGCTTGGGTTGGAATGTTCAGATGATGTAGCTGGTGGATTTTGTATTTGTTCAGTGATTTCTTCAATAGTTACTTCCTTTGTGGGTGAATCAGTTGTATTCATTGGTTCTGTTACTATGGCACTCTTGGATTGTAGTCTATCCTTAGTTTTCTCAGGCTGTGTCATGTTTGCAGTCCTACTTCTTAGTTTGTATTGTTTATGGACTTCATAGACAGCAGTGTCATAGCCTTGTTTGAAATCAAATGATTCTCCTGACTTTGTTTGAAACTGTTTGTTGTCTTCTTCGTCATGATCCTCTTGACTTAAGAAGACTTGGTGCTTATTGTCAAGACCCATTAGGTGGTTATGGGTGTCATCCACTTGTTCTTCTGATGTGGATGTTTCAGCGTAGTTTTCTTGAAATGGAGGCCTTATTTCAGGATCATTGTTGGCCTTGCCCCCGCTAGGATTTTGGTTTCTCCTAAAGTTTGGATTCCTGTTAGAATTATTTGGTGGTGCTTCCCATGAAGACTTTCTTTCCACAGACTCTACCCTGTCACCCAACCTCTTCATACCAGAAATTATTGCATCCAATTTTGGTCAAAGGCTGAGGGTTCCTCCTTAAAGACAACTCTCTTTTCTAGTTTAGCCTTGTTCCTCTTAGCAATCAGGTTTGCCTCAACTGTTACAGCAACCTTCTGAGCTTCTTCAAGGGTTTGAGGGGCTCTTTCTTTTAGTTGGTAGGCCATGTCTGGGTCAAATCCATCTGGAAATTTATATAGGGCCAAATCCGGGGGAGGTCTTAGGTTTTGAGGTATTGCATTATATACATTATTAAACCTAGCACAGTATTCCAAAACTGTCTCTTGAGGACCTCTTTTGCTCATGTCATATTCACCAAGTATATGTAGAGTGTCCTTCTTTTTCTCCCATCTATTTGTGAAGAATTGGTAAAGCTCATCAGGGTTGTTGATAGAGTTTACAGGAAGTGATCTGAACCAGGTTCGCACATCCCCTGTTAAGCTTTGGACAAATATTCTCATCCTTACAATGTCATCATCTATCTCATAATTTTCAAAATGGTCTTGCATTCTCTTAGCATGTTGAATGGCTGAATAAGGGCCAGTGGAGTCAAAATATGAGATTTTGGCCTGGTAATCTTGAGGTAAGGCCACAGGATTGGCAGGTAGTTGCAGAGGTGCATACCTCATATCTATATTGAAAAGATTTTGGGGGTTAATAAAGGCAACTGGGGCAACAGGAACAATGGGTACCACAGGGGTAACAGGTATGGAGGGATTAAGAGCGTTGGTCAAGGGAGTGTGTGTAGGAGAAGAAGTAGTGGGTGGGGAGCTTTGAGATGTTGATGGGGAGCTAGGGGAATTAGGGGTAGAACGAAATAGGACCTTGATTGGAGTGGGGATTGGGTTAGGATGTTCTGTCTCTGGACTAAGGTCAGCAAGGTTATCTTGTTTTTGCTGGTTCCTAATTAGTTTGGGGATTATATTGGGATTTTTGAGACAGTAGGAGGGTTGGGGTCAAGATTAGCCCTAGTGTACTGAAGGTTCTTCTTGGGAGCCAGCTTCTGAGCTAGTCCTTTTGGGTTTTTTGAAAGATTTGTATAGCAAGGACTGGACAGGAGGTTGAACGAATTCTGTGTATCTGTATTGGGTATAAAGGATGTCTGATTCAGCTCTACCTTAAGGCTGCGAATGTTCGTATGGGAGCAGTTTTGAAGGCTTCTTGACTGATGTTCAAACTTTGAGTGCAATTCCTGGTAGATATACAGTCACCTCTAGATCTTGAAAGTCCCCAGTGGAGTCGCCATTTATGTTAACACCCAGGTTGTTCCCTATGACTCCCAAGGGAATACGGCCGGGGTAACCACTAACCAATCTTTGGACTACAGCTTCTAGCCCAGTTGTAATCAGAGGGGGCTCTCTCTGTAAGGTTTGTCACTGTTTTAATGAAGTTTTAGGCTAGTTATGAAGTGAATGTTTGATTGTTTTTTATGTTTGGTTGGGAGGATGCTTCTGATAATTTTTAGAGTGTTATCTGCAGATGAAACTAATCCATTGGGCAATGGGGTCTGTAACTGTTGTTTCCTTGAAATCTTGGCTTAGTGCAGCTGGAATTACAGGGCCTGTATGTATTTCATGAAACAAATTGTAAATTGTGAGAGTGAAGTGAGAAACAACTAGCAAAGAGCAATTACGGATTCTTTACTAAGCTGGGCAGTGGGAGAGAGATCTATTACTTAGGAGCAGTTACTTGAATTCCTTAAATAACAGAGCACTGTGGTGATGTAGTATGAAAGGGTAGCACCTAAGAATTACTCTTTCGATACCATAACTGAAGAAAACATATGAAATAGCTAAGATTGAGCTCAGGGTAATCAAAGATTAAATCCTGGGACTATTCTTTTTCCTAGCCATTTAGATATTGAATACATGAAGAGCATGAATGATATATGAAAGTATAACAAACATATATGTAACAGAGAGTATCGAGAAAACTTATTGAGCCATGGAATACACAGGAATCCTGCAACTTCAAGCCATACACCATCAGGAGATCAAGAGAGACACAATGCTTGGAGAAATCCCATCATCCTTTGTATTAGCTGTCTGAATATTTACAACATAAGAGTAACAGAAGAGATATCAAGAGATTTCTTACATCCGGAGTCCAACCCCTGCTAACAAATGCGAGGGGGAATATATAGAAGTCTATTACAAAATATCTTAGGTATGAGTCATCTGAGAGGAAAAATATCTTCCTACAATAGTACTGAGCTGGTAGATGAGCAGTTATTGCAATCTTCAATGAGCTATAAAAGCTATTAACTCCTATCAAAACAATCTTGGCATTTGGAGCTTACGGAGTTGGTTGAACTCGGCTGAGTGCTTTGACTTAACTACTGAATAGCATGTCCGTGCAACTGTAGTTTGTGTGTCCTCTTGGCCCTGTCAGAAAATGGTCAGAGACTGCTGACTTGGTGGCTCTTGGAGTTGACTGAAGGTGTACCACCAAGTTTTGTGCATTTCTTTGTCTTTTGGCCAGCTGTCATGGTCCATATGTTGGGTCCACATTCAACTGCTTTAAATGTTCACTTTATCTTCATGTTGTCCTGTATTTGATCTGGGGCTGGCAGTGACTGAACAACTGGAGCTACCGTGGCAGAATTCTAAGCATTGATTGCCACCAGTCTTCCTTGGGCATCTGATGCCTCCTAATCTTTATTAAGGTTTCATCAGCCTCTGTATATTTGAAAAAATTAGGAGGAGTCTCAAAAAGGTGGTTCACTTCATTTTCAATAAAGAATAGGCCTCCCAACTTATCATATAAACTCTGTCCTGAGGGAGGCCCTGTCTGTTCAGATGTACTGCTAGATGCAGTAATCTGATTCTCAATGTATGTCACCATTCTTTTGGCAAACTTCTCTTGGGAGACCAATTTTCCTGCACTAGTTAATAGGTTGGGCAGGCCTTTTGCTTGCAGTTCTGCCATCTTCACCTTAAATTCCTCCACATCTGTTGTCATCTCATAACATTTTCTCTCCACCGCCTGTACATAGCTCCTGAGAGTGAGCACTTTTTTGGCAAGGAGGACAGCTTCTATTCTGTTGGGAATACCCATGGCTGCTAGTTCCTCCTGCTCATGCCTGTTCAGGAAATCTACCATTCTATTGGCTTGTTCTGGCCTGTTTCCCAGCACTGCTTTAGCCTTATTGATTTCTATGTGTGCTTGGCCTAGCAATTCCATCTGCTGATGTATTGTTTTTACTGATTTCCATTGCTGTGTGATGGATTTGCTTATCTTGGCCCATAAGATCCTTTTTATTTCGGCCATGGCTGTTTCTAGATTCAATTCTTTTTCTAGGGCCTTTGTCTTGTCCTTGAGGGCCTTTATTTCTCTACCCTGCTCAGCCACCAATATCTTGGATTTGTCATATTTGGACTCCAGCTCTACCAACTTCTCCTTGGTTTTCTTTATCTCATCGGCCTAGAGTTCCATCTCTTTGATAGCTTTAGTCAGGTCCTCTATACTTGGATTGTCCTTTTGAGCTGCTGATGTACCTGCTGCTTCTGTTGTGGGGGCCACTGTTGCCCCTGATGTTGCTGCTGTTGTGGAAGTAGTTGGAGGAGCTTGGGAAGTAGATTCTCCCTGTTTGTCCTGTATTGCTCCCTCCAGCTCTTTCTCCAATTCCTGGATCCTCTGATCTAGCTGCAGTAGGAGGTCTAACTGGTCCTCAGCCTGTTTTTGTTTTTGAAGCTCCACTGTTTGAGGGTGCTCGGTGGGTGGCAGCTTCAATCTCTTTCTCAGTGCATTGAGATCATCATCTTTCTTTTTCATGAGGGCCTTAACACCTGTCGGATCATTAGGATCATGCCCTAAATCAACAATGATGTCTTCAAGAGATTTTATTCTGTTGTCCTTGGCTTTGGAGGACATCTTCTCAATGTCTAGCTGAGTATTGGTGTTTTTCAAAGATTCTTTCAGCTTATGGGCCAATGTGGCCTTTTCTACTAGGGTGGCATAGACCATCTCTCCAGCCTGCTTGTGGAGTTCAATTTGGTCCATGGGATGTATATCTCTAGCCAGGACCTCCACCCTTGTTTTTATGAAGTCTGCAGCTGTCTTAGGTTGCGGCCCCTTAGGATTAAAATGACTGAGTATAATTTTCTCCTCTTGGATGTC
This sequence comes from Pinus taeda, assembly GCA_000404065.3. NCBI lineage: Eukaryota > Viridiplantae > Streptophyta > Pinopsida > Pinales > Pinaceae > Pinus > Pinus taeda. The sequence goes on along the minus strand of APFE030842926.1, from coordinate 95,744 downwards.
ATAAACAGACATCAGTCTCTCTTGCATGGCTGGTGTAGCATCTATAAACTGTTTATACACCTTAGCCCTCAATAGCTCATTTTGAGCCTTTATTTGTTTAAAGGAATCCTTGGTGCTCTTTGGCTTCTTGCTCTGCTGTGGTTGAGAGGCCACCTCCAAGCTAAGCTGTAAAGTTTGCTCCTGCTGAAAGGAGCTTGTTCCTGTGTGTTGACTGCTCTCCCTATCCTTTGTTGAAATGTTCAAGACATCTTCAGTGATGTCTTCCACCTCTGGGGAGTCTACCTTTTTCCTTTTGGCTTCTGGCTGATGGGAGGATCCACTGGGAGGAGTGGACTCTTCTCTTTGTCTTTTTACTCCCCTTTCTTCATTTGATGGGGTCTGCAGAACTGGGACAATTGATGGCTGCGTTTGAGGTGGTGGTGTCTGTGTTGTAGGAATTTCTGGCAGCCCATTCTGTGGCTTAACAGTTTGTTCTTGTTGCTGGCCCTTTTCCTGCTCTGTTTTCTGTTCTGTCTGATGCCCTGCTTGTTGTTCTGTCTGCTGCCCTGCTTGTTCCTTTCCTGGCTCATCCTCTGCACCCATTATGCTTTTGCCTTTTTTCATTGCTGCTGTTGTTGTAGTGGGTGCCTGTGGTGTAGTCCTTGTAACTGAGGTCCCTTGTCCCACTAAGTAAGGAAGTTTGAAGGGTACCTGCTGCACATAATCCAGGTCAATGGTCTTCTCAAGCTCTTTGACATTTTTAAGCATTCTTTCTTCCTCAGTTAGGCCCTCAACTAGAGTGTCAGGCTGCCATTCTTGCAAGTTGGCATATTTTTCTATATGTGGGTATTGGCAATGCTTAATAGCTAGGAGCCTATACTTGTTTCTTCTAGCAGAGATGAAACCTTGAGGGTCATAAGGGACCCATCGAAAGCTATAGGACAGCTTGTAATTTTCCTTAAGGATCAAGTCTGCAGCTTCCCATCCTTCCTTCTTATTCATGATGAAGGGGCCCATTTCATTTTTGAAGTTAAGGTGAGCCTTTTTCTTGGAGCTGTGGAAGTGGGTGAGGTCTGACTGAATCAGTTGCCTGTAATACTCCAAGGCAAACAACCTCATTGGTACGTATTTGGGAAGCCTGTATGGACAAAGCTCACATCCATAGACCCTGAATACAGTATGGTGTTCATATAGGTACCAATCACCTATTTTGTTATTCTTAGAAAGCTGTAGAGCTTTCTTTATCTCATTGGATATCCTGGGAGGAGGTGACTTCATCAACATGCAAGAGATTGGATAGACAAACTGGTCAACAAATTCACAGTAGGTATAGGGTGAATTTGTGACTTTGTGATAGACTGAGGTCCAGAAGATAACAGATCTTCTTTCCCCTGTATGATCCAGCCTTCTGACGTAGCATGGGAAGGCTTCAGAATGATAAAACATGAATAGATGGTAAATGTAAGCTGAGTATCTGAAGACTCCCTGTCTGTCCACTTTGTTCAACTGGTCATGAATTTTATTGGCTATGAACTTAACAAAGTTGTACTTTCGGGCAGGGGGTTGGTATGGGCTGTAAACAGACAACAACACTAGCATGGCTCTATCCACATGCTCACTGTTTTGGTATCCCAACACATAGGCTATCATATCTAGTAACAGCCTGGCTACATCATTGAATTGTTCATTCAGATAAGGGGGTGCCTCTGTAGTCTGGCACTCAGGTCTCATGAAGTTCCTGATGACCTTTTGCAGCTCTTCACTGGTTATCTTATCACCAGCTTCCATCAAAAAATTCATGGAGAATGGGATCAGCAACTCTGTCTGATCAAACTGTAACATCTTGTTTATGGACTCAGCATTGATGTAAAAGAGGATCCTCCCTGATGGGGTGCTGACAGCTCTGTGCTAGGCATCATAGTGTTCAGCATAGAGGTGAATGATTTTGGGGAAAACATTCACAGCTGGGAGACAGTAATAGGGCAGGTTTGACTCCCAAATCCCATGTGTACCATGCCCGTCCTTATAGTCTTCCCTCAGTCTACTGAAGGTCTGCAAGAAGTCCCTGTTTCCTTCAAAGTCTCCAATGAGACAATCCTTGTCAACTAATGGCAAGGCCTCTAGCTCTTTATTTGTTTGACTTTGTGAGGCCACACTGATAGATGAGGTTGTAGGAGATGCCATAATTGAAGCTAATCTGTGCAAGTAGAGGTAATGGTTTGACAAGTTCTTGAAGACTTTTAGCTGCAGGTCAACTATTAACACAGGCTGGTGTCCTTCCTTTAGTGGATAATGCAAGCTGGCTTTTGTTGTTTGCCGCAGAATTCATAGGGATATGAGTTGCTAATGACCAGGTGCAGAGATAGTGAGGTTCTCCTGGTAAGAATGCAGGTGACCTGTACTTGGCAAAAGGGAACAATGCCGAGCACCTCAAGGGCAATTTTGGGGTTTTTAGCCCGTGGAATGAGCACTCTACTGTCGAAATGGGATTTAGGGGCGGTGCAGGTTACTTGAGCTTGCTTTAGGCAGTGGGCAGGGCTGAATTCAGGAGTTTAGCAGTCTTTAATGGTGAATTTTTTACAGAGAATTGAAATGCATGGGTAAAGTAGGAAACTTGCTAAATACCTGGAAAAACTAGCTTGGACGCTTGCGAGCCGGGCTGTGAAGGCTTAATGCTGTCGACTTGTGGATTTGCAACGGTTGAAATATTGAATTTGCTGACTGGAAGACAAATTTCGCGGCAGCAGGTTGACAACGGCTCCTTCTCATGAAAATGACTTAAAACGGCTCATTTGGTCGTTTATAACGTTGAATTTTGGAAAAAGTGCGCATTTGGCGCTTTTCCGCCAATGACGTCAGCATGATGTCATGGTGGGGCCCGGGTACGGGGGTGACGTGGCGCTGAGGTGTGAGCCAGGGTGGCAAGACACGGTGGCGAGTAGATGCGGTGGCAGGGCTGCGTGGAGAGCCATGGGATGCAGGGGCGGGCGAAGGTGAGGTGACGTCAGGATGAGGTGGGCGTGACGCAGGAGGGAGGGTGGTAACCGGGATAACAGTAAGTGTGTTCCCCACACCACCTTTGGGGATAAGGCGGTATCGGGGAGGGGGGCTCCGAACAACCCCAGTGCCCACCACGCATCCCTGTACGGGATCCGAAACCACTTTCCCTGGACGCTAAAGGTCGGCAGGTCGGGGAGTGAGATTGACCACCCACCGTAAGATCTGGGCGGCGGAGATCGGACGGCTGGCGGGTCCTCCGACGGGTCGAGCAGGTTGGGAAGGGTCCCGCCAGTCGATTAAAATATTCATTTTAATATTTCGGGCGGAGAACTTAGGAATAGTGGGTTTTATGGGTTTTTTTGGGTTTTTTTACAATTTCAAAAAGGGTTATGGGTAGGAGGGGTTTTGTAGGGTCTATCTTTGCAAATGAAGGCTAAATGAGTAAAGTGATATGGAATGGGAAGAGAGATGACAAGGAGGTTCATCAAAGTGACCAGGTGTCATTTTGATCCCTTTTTTAAAAGACCATATGGCTATAATGCCAAGGGGAGGGATACTTATACAAACTTTGGGGTTTATACACCATGGTGTTAATACTAGTAGGGAAGGGTAAGATAGGGGAATTACATAATAGGATTAGCTGTTAATGTGGGGGGAAAATATGGATGAGGATCAGTACAACCAAGTTTTCTTGAAAATAACTTAGTGTAAAGAGTAGGTCAAAATGAAAAGACTTTTTGCACAGGAAATGTGGCTTTTAAGGCCATAAGAACATCACAAAGGCATAAGCTTCTCTTATGTACACAACTTGTGAAAGGGTGTTAGTAATGAGTGATATACAAATGGAAAAAAGGGAAGTTAGTCATGCTCCAGTGTGTTTCTTTTCCTGTACATGATTAGCAAAGTTGATTTTGGAAGAAACACCACTTCTGCAACCCCATCTACCTACCCAACTATTTTGCCTAACATTTTTTATTTCTTCTTGTAGGGTGCACTTAGGCTTGCAAACCCTTTATGTGCCTTTTCTTTTACATTGGCTTTTTTTCTTTCATTTCCTATCTAATACTACCCTTATTCCTTCCAAGGCCCCAGATTAAGCAGTTGGGAACCTTAGTTTCTCTACCTAGCTACTGATCTGCGAAGATTAAACAGTTTCAACAGATTTCTTTCTCTATTCTACAACATAAATTGAAACAATGGCATGATCCAGATTAGACTGTTGGGTCATCCATAAAACTTTTGTGAATATGCAGGCATATACACACCTTCTCTTTTCTTGCAAATATGGAACCTTTGTAGCAGCAAAAATGGAGCATATTTGGCACTTATATTTGCCAATCATGAAATATGAAACCTATTGGTATAGGTATCCAACACAACCAAGAGATATGTAAAAATTAATTTGAAAATATTATAATTTGACCTAAGACCATAACCAATAGTGAAAAGAGTAATTTTGATCATTGGTGACTGACATGACTCACAGGCACTAACATCATCAATGTGAAAATAAAAATATGATCTCCCTAATCATTTGTCAAACTTTCTTCATAGCATCAAGATCAATAAACCTGAAACAATATACCATGTGAGATCCAAGAACTATAGGAATCCTCAATCATAACTCTAATTGGAAGCATGAAAACACTATGTGGCTCAAGGAATATAAGTATCATCTGTGGTTTCATCATAAGAAACCCATGAAAATAGCATAGCATGATGCATCATTTAAAAACTTTAGCAACATAAGCATAATCATCATTGATAAGCATCATTATGTACCAAGGACTTCTAAAGCAAGCATAATGCCAACAATGCATTATTTGAAGCATATAAAATGGTCCCCCTAAACTAGTGCCAAATGTTCACTGCTAGATCTGATCATTGCATATATTGGTAAGAATCATTAAGGCATCATAATCAACCAGTTATACATCACGTCATTAACAACTTGTGAGTGAAAAAAGAACTTCTAAATAGTATTAGCAGACTGTAATCATCATCCATCAAAATAGAAAAGATAATGATAATTGACTGAACCATATCAAAACCTTTTTATGAGTATGTCCCATTGTTTCTTCATCAAATTAACATATATGCGACTTTGAAGTTTTAAAATCCCATATATACGTGACTTGTATTCATAATATCCACGTATGAAAAGTGGAAAACTGAAATTTCATACTTTCACTTCCCCCTGAATTTGTTCCGACTTTACCTGGTCCTAAAACTTTTGCTGAAACATCAGTGCCAATAATACCATTACCATGATGGATCTTCATTAGAGACTCCATTTTAATCTTGTCTCTAGTCATGTGATGAGAACATTAATCTTCATCTTTGAATTAGTAGAGAGACAGACCACACATTATTTGATCTTCCTTTTCTTGCTTTTTGGTGGATTCATCTTTTTCATATTTTTTGATATCAATGTTCTTATTTGGTTGCTTACCATACTATCTATGATGATCCATATACTCATTCCTGCATTCTTTTGCTATATGCCCAAACTTGTTACAAGTATAACATCTTATATGTCTCATATTCCTTCTATAGAAGTCAATGACTTTGTGAACAAACATATTGCAAGAAAAACAATATCCCTTAAAGTACCTGGAAGTTGATGATCTTTCTGTGAGACAGTTATTGGCTTGAAACATTCTACTTTTGCACCTAGCTGTAACAGGTCCAAAATTATGACATATAGAACATTCAACGTTATTCTTAAGAGGAAATAAATGATTAGCACTTGTCTAGTGAGGAGTAAATGTTTTTATTTGAAGTCTTTATTTCCTTGGCTGTTGACAGGGTTGACTTCTTACCTCCTTGTTGAGCATTTCATATTTTTCATTGGAATTCCTGATTTAGCTTGTGAGCTAGATTCACCTTTAATAGTTTCATGAAAACTAAGACTATATTTGATTGCAGGAGAAGTTTGACTACTAAGAATATTATCCGAAATTTTAGTACTATCTTTAATTTACAAAAGTTTGTCCTTTTCTTCTAATTTACCATTTAGGGTAATTACCTCAACCTCATATTTCTCTTCCATTTCTAGATATTGCTTCTTCATGATTTCTTCAACTTTTCTTCCTTCCTCCACTTGTTGTTTTAATTTCAGTATCTCATTTTCTTGTTCTTAAAATTCTTGAAGTAGTTCCTCATTGTTATTATTTTCCTTTTCAAGATCTTCTTTTAGAGAGAGGACCTCAGCTTCAAGATCTTCACAGTAGCTTGTTCTTTTTTTACTTTCCTTGGTTTTTGTATCGATTTCATTCACTTGATTTCTCAATGATGTTTCTTCTTCCTACAACCTTTGACATTGATCTTCCTTTTCCTTTTACTACTTTATTTTGTTTCTTTCCTCCAACTGAGTTTTTAACCTGGTAACCTCTTCTTTGTAGGAAAATTCCCTTTTATCAAGTAATCGTGTTGATCTTTAATCTTATCTGTTAGCCTTTTAAATTCTACCTCTATAAGAATTATTTCACTTTCACCCATAAGAGAAATTTACTTGTTTCACTGTCACATTCATTATCTTCAATATTCCATGAATAGAGAAAGGTATCACTAGAGGACCACAAATTAGTACCTGATAATTATTTTTCTTTTTCATCTTCATTCTGATGTGATTCTGAATCTGAATATTTCCTTCCATCTAATAGCCAATCATCTCTAACACTATCACTATTTCTTTGAGATGTCTTATTCATTTGAGTTGATTTCTTCTTTTTCTTCTTTCCTATTGTCTTGATGGATCCCCTTCAAGCGATCAATCTTTTGCCAAAGGAACTGCTTTGATACAAATTGTTGGAAAAAATAATGAGAGGGGGTTGAATTAGTATTTTCAAATCAATAATCTTTACATTTCATATTCTGATTTCTATATACTGAAAGGAACCTGCGTGTGTATGCAACTATTCTTAAGACAACTAGCGTATATCAAGTGAAATTATGATTTAATTAATCCATCATATGTTTCCCTTTAGCCAGTGCATCATTACTTTATTAAACAGTAGATAAACAATAACCATGTGTCGTAATAACAAAATAAACCATCACACATAAGAAACACACATGAACACCATGATTTAAGGTGGAAACCTAATGTGGGAGAAAACCACCTAATGCTATCATCTCTGTCTTGTTTTTAATATAAAGAAAAGGTTGTTTACAATATTTTCCTCGTACAGACTCATCCCAGTATGTTGGCACCCACCTACATAAGGGTGCAACCTTCGTTCTTTCTACAGTTCCTACTAGAAGGGAGCTATAACCCCCTAGTTCTTGTACTTGCGTAAACTTGTACCAATACACAGGCACCAACCTATAGAAGGCTAAAACTTTCACTCATTCTCTAGTTGCTACTAGAGGGGAGATCCAACCCCCTCATTGATCACCAGCTACTATTGGCAGGAAGCTTAGAATTCCATACTAAACGCTCCAACCCTCGACATCCTCCATGGTCCATGTTTCATGAATTTTTAGACTGGATCCACCTACTTGAACACATCATAAATTGTATGCCACATTTCATCAATTTTTTAGACTAGATCCAATATCAAAATTTAATCTCAATATCAATAATCAAATTGTAACTCATCAATCTTTGGCACAACTAAATCAATTAATCAATGAAACCTTTGACAAAACTAAATCAACCATTCACTCAAAACCCAATCAACTGACACTTAATCAAAATTCAAACAATTAACTGGAATAGTCAGATCACTGTAATTAGCACATAAAATGGAATCAAGAATATTGAATCGACACATAATCGATTGCAGTCCTGATCATTAAGTTTCCAAAATGCATACGCTACTTCACTTCAGGCAATCCACGTGCATACTCACTTTTATATAGAGAAACCCCTGTACATATCTTAAAATACTGAAAAATGAAAACTTGACTACTGTAATTATGAAAAGTATACTGATTCATACTCAGATCTACTACACCATTCTAAATCAATCACATAACTATTTTTGATCTTCAATCATAGTCAACAATTAATCTTAACATTCTTCAACGAATCCAAGACCACATTCAACTTCATCATTCAATCATTTCTTCTTCAAACAGTATCACTTAACCCAAATCAACATGAGGAAATCATTGAGAGACAACAAAGAAGTAGTAGCACTGATAAAATTGATCAATCATTTAGGAATAGAAGCCCTTACTTTGTATATGCTACTTTGTAGAGTCCAACTCATGTGTATATGTTCTTTTCTCAAGATGAACCAGTGTATAGATCTGCATATTTTGACCTAAAATTATGCAGTTCTTCCGAACATTAGAAAGATCCAAATCATAATATTCAGAGATAAAATCATGTGTCGATACTTCAATCTAGTCAATCCATGAGCAGATCATACAATGAAAAGTCATTTTGCATCTCATGATCCCAACATGTCATTGTATTCATTATTTCCTAATTATTTCAGATCTATTTTAGCTCATCCATCATCAAACTCTGAGGTGGATACTTAATTTAGATCAAGAAAAGCATCAAAAACCCACAAGATGTATATTTTCCTTTGATCTAACTCTTCAAAAGATTTCCATCACTTGCACACTCTAGCACTTTGATCTTCACCTCCTTCTATAGTTTTAGTCTTTCTCAATACCTCAGGTCAAAATGATATTTATGTTGTTGGTATTATTTGATGTCATCAATATTCTTCATTGTGCTCATTACTATGGGATAATACCATGGTAATAACCCCTGGTATGTATAATACAATGGTACAAAATCCATATGCTACTTTCCTTTACCGAACTCACATGCATACACGATTTCGCTTAATAGAACCCGCATACAATTCTTGAAATTCCAACATTAACATTATTTTGAATGTGTTCCTCTGAACTACCATGCATTCTGTCACATTCTATTAGCTTCCAACCTTATCATTCCTTTGGACTACCATGCATTTTGTCACATCTGCAAACACATCTTGTTTATACCTTTGACAAGTCGATTGAAAGATAACTTATCAAGTAGGATTCAATTTCATCAAATAGGTTATCATTAAGGACAAATCATTAGGTAGGTTTCGAATAAGGACAACACTTAATTCATAATGCAACAATCTCCCCATATCAAACTTTGGATTCTGATCTTGTAAACATGTGCCCCATCATTCTTTCATGATGTCACTTCTAAACTGACCTGTGGATTCATCTAGTTACCATATACTTGTTCTGTTACAATTGATTTTCCATCAAGGACAACGCATGCATAATAATGCTAACAATCTCCCCCTTTGGACTTGATGGCAACCAATTTGGTGTTTCGTCACCACAACCTGTAAATAACATCAAGCTAAGCACAAATATTTTCAAAACATCAAGCGACTCACGAAACACCAAGCTAATGTCCCCATTTGACATCAAGGGCAAACGGCTAACCAATGGTAAATGAATACTTCCATATTTTAACTATTGAATATGAATATTGATCATGCTCCCCCTCAGGACATGTTGAATTCTCTGATCAAGCTCCACCTAAGAACTTGCCTCATCTCTGATCATGCTTCCCCATGCACATGCTGAAATATCTGATAGATGTAAAGTGAAGTACATGACTCTATGAATCAACTTGCTATGAACTTCCTATCACCAAGGACCCACACTTACATCAATCTCCCAACCATGTGGGGATACATATTTAACTCAACCACCCAACTAGTTTGGATTACATATTTGACATGATCTCAAAAATCCATACAGGAATGAATATGATAATTATTACATCATAGGTATTTACATGAAATGATACACATGAAATTTATAACAAAGACCAAAGAAAAAACATTATAGTTATCAACAACTATCATACACCATAAGCATCTATCAGCAGCATCAAGAACAACAAACTGTCTATGATCATGACCAATTTACAAGAAAAGAAAATGTAGCTTTAATATCATTAATGTGTGACTGAGTATGCCATATATCAACTAATCCTCTTTGTCCTTATGAATATCAACTTTCTCCCTTTCCTTAGTAGAAAAATCCTTATTTTTATAAAAACCATAACCTTCCATGAATCAACTAAGCATATGTCATATCTCTAAGCAGTAATACAAAACCATTTACATCATATCATATATATGTGAAAGCACCATAGTCATCACCGTTATGTGACTAAGTAAGCCATGTATCCAAATAGCCATGTCTTCAAATAGTTATGACTTCATGAAACTTGTAATAACATCATTCTCTTGGCCAATTTTTTTCATAAGAAGATCTTTTATAACAACATCATTTACCACTGTGAAACTTAAGTAATCATCCATGTATCCACATTACTATCTAGCTTTTGATCAATGAGAAAATAAAACCATGAGCTCCCTAATAATTTTTCAAACTTTCTTGATACCATCAAGATCAACAATTCTCAAACAATATACCATGTGAGAGCTAAGAACTATAGGGATCCTCATTCATAACTCTGATCATAAGCATCAAAATACTATGTGGCTCAAGGAATATAAATATGATCTATGATTTCATAATAAGAAACCCATGACTGCAACATAGTATGATGCATCATTTAACCACTTCAGCAACATAAACATCATCATCATTGATAAGAATCATTACATGCCAAGGAATTCTAAAGAAAAGACAATTCCAACAATGCATTATTAGAAGCATAGAAAATGTTCCCCATGAACCTGTTCCAATTGTTCATTGTCAGATCTGATCATTGCATATATCAATAAGAATAATCAAGGCATCATCATCAACTAGTTATACATCAAGTCATAAAAAACTTAAGAGGGCCAAAAGCACTTCTGAATAGTATCAACAGACTGTAATCATCATCCATCAAAAAAGAAAAGACAATTGATAATTGACTGAACCATATCAGACCCTTTCTCTGAGTCTGTCTAACCATTTCTTCATCAAATTAACATATACGAGATTGTGTAGTTTCGAACTCGTGTATATACATAACTTGTCTTCATAATATCCATGTATCAAAATTGGAATACTAAAATTTCATACTTTCAGTTCCCCCCGAGTCTATTTTGACTATACATAGTCCTAGAACTTTTGTTGAAATATCAGTTCAAAGAATACCATTACCATGATGGTTCTTCATCAGAGACTCCATTTTACTCTTATCTCCAATCATTTGATGAGAAAATTCATCTTCGTCTTCAAGTGAGTAGAGAGCAAGACCATACCTTATCTGATCTTCCTTTTCTTTATTTTTGGTGGATTCATCTTTTTCAGATTTTTGATATCAATGTTCTTATTTGGTTTCTTACCATACTCTCTATGACAATCCATGGACTGGTTCCTACATTCTTTTACTATATTCCCAAACTTGTTACAAGCATAAGATCTTATATGTTTCATATTCCTTCTACAGAGATCAATGGCTTTGTGGCCAAACATATTGCAAGAAAAGCAATATCCCTTAAAGTAAGTGGAAGTTGATGACCTTTCTATGAGACGATTATTAGCTTGAAACATTCTACTTCTACACCTAGTTGCAACATGTCCAAAATTATGACATATAGAACATTCAACATTATTAATTAGAGGAAAGAAACAATTAGCACTTCTATAGCTATGAGTAAATGTTTTTCTTTGAAGACTTTCCTTCCTTGGTTGTTGATGGGGTTGACTTCTTATCTCATTAAGCATTTTAGATTTTTCATTAGAATTCCTTAACTTTGCTTGTGAGATAGATTCACCTTTAATAGTTTCATGAAAACCAAGACTAGATTTGATGGCAGGAGACCTTTTTGAATACTAAGAATATTATCCAAAATCTTAGTACTATCTTGAAATCACAAAAGTTTATTCCTTTCTTCTAATTTACCTTTAAGGATATTTACCTCAACCTGATATTTCTCTTCCATTTCTGGATACTTCTTCTACAAGATTTCTTCAACCTTCATTCCTTCCTCCACTTGTTGTTTTAATTTGAGAATCTCATTTTGTTCTTCTTCAAATGCTTGAAGTAGTTCTTCATTCTTTTTATTTGACTTTTCAAGATCTTATTTTAGGGAGACAACCTCAGCTTGAAGACCTTCACAGTAGTTGGTTCTTTATTTAAGTTGCTTGCTCATTGTATCAATTTCATTCACTTGATTTCTCAATGATGTTACTTCATCCTACAGATTTTGACATTGATCTTTCTTTTCCTTGTATTAATTCCTTATTTTGTTTCTTTCCTCCAGCCGAGATTTTAACGTGGTAACCTCTTTTTTGTAGGAACATTACCTTTTATCAAATATATCTTCTTAATCTCTAATTTTACATATGATCCTTTTAACTTCGACCTCTATAAGATTTCTTTCACATTCACCCATAAGAGAAAATTCAGTTGTTTCACTGTGACATTAATTATCTTAATTATTACATGAAAAAAGAAAGGTATCACCAGAGGACCAAAAATCAGTACCTGATAATTATTTTTCCTATTCATCTTCATTCTAAGTGATTCTGAATCTAGATATTTTCTTCCATCTAATAGCCAATCATCTCTAACATTGTCATTGTTTCTTCAAGATGTCTTCTTATTTTGAGTTTCTTTCTTCTTTTGCTTCTTTCCCATTGTCTCGATGGATCTCCTTTAAGCAATCGAGATTCTGCCATGGTACCTGCTCTGATACCAATTGTTGGGAAAAGTATTAAGAGACAGGGTGAATAAGTGTTTTCAAATCAATAGTTTTTACATTTCATATTCATATTTCTGTACACAACTCTATTGAAAGGAACTACGTGTGTGCGCAATTGTTCTTAAGACAACTAGTGAATATCCAACGAACTTATGATTAAGTTAATTCATCATATTTTGGTATTCAGCCAGTGCATCAGTACTTTATTAGACATTACATAAACTGTAACCATGTGTTGTAATAACAAAATAAACTATAACACATAAGAAACACACATGAACACCAGTATTTAAGGTGGAAACCTAATGCGGGAGAAAACCACCTAATGGTGTCATCTCTGTCTTATTTTTAATATAAATAAAAAGTTGTTTACAATCTTGTACTAGTGTAGACTCATATCAGTACTCAAGCACCCACCTGCAAAAGTCTACAACCTTGCATCTTTCTCCAATTCCTATCGGAAGGGAGATACAACCCCCTGGTTCTTGTACTAGCATAAACTTGTACCAGTGTGAGGACACCAACACAGAGAAGGCTACAACCTTCATGTATTTTGCAACAACTACTGGAAGGGAGCTCCAACCCCTTGCTCTGATCACCAACTACTACTTGTAGGAGGATTCGACTTCCTGACTAAACGCTCCAACCCTCAACATCCTCCATGGATCACATTTCATGAATTTTCATACTAGATCCACCTGCGTCGACACATCATAACTTGTAGGCTACGTCTCATGAAAATTTGAGACTAGACCCATTATTTATATTTATGCACAATAGAAATAATCCAACTATAACTCATCAATGCATCACTGTCATTAATATGTGGCACAACTGAATCAATTAAACACTAAAGCCCAATTATCAATCACAAAAACTTTTGACACAACTGAATCAATCGATAAATGAAACTTTTGACACAACTGAATCACCCAATCATCAATTTTTGAGACAACGAAATCAACCATTCACTCAAAACCAATCAAGCAACACTTAATCAAAATTCAACCAATTAACTCGAATAGTCAGATCACTATAACCAGTCCACAGAACTGAAAACAGAATACTACATCAACACACATAATCAACTGTAATCCTGATCATTCAATTGCCAAAATCCATATGCTAATTCACTTAAGGCAACTTGTGTGCATACACGCTTTTCTGTATGGAATCCCGCATACAGATCTTAAAACAAAAAAAACTGAAAACTTAACTACTGCAATTCCGAAGAGTATACTGAGTCATACTCAGATGTACTGCAACATTCTGAACCAACCGTAAAACTATTTTTATCTTCAATCACAATTAGAAATTAATATTAACATTCTTCAATGAATCCATAACCACATTCAACTTCATCATTGAATCATTTCTACTTCAGACATTATTACCTAACCTAGATCAACATGATCATTCACAGATAACGGAGAATTAGTAGCATTGATCAGATAGATGAGTCATTTATGAACATAAACCCTTACTTTGTATATGCTACTTTGTAGAGGCAAACCCACATGTATACACTCTTTCCTCGAGATGAACTAGCATATAGATTTGCATATTTTCACCTAAAACTATGCAACTCTTCAGAACTTCAGAAAGACTGAGATCATAATATTCAGAGATAGAAACATATGTGAGTACTTTGATCTAGTCAATCAATCAGTAGATCATATAATGAAAATCCATTTTAGGTCACATGATCCTAATCCATCATTGTATTGATTAGTGCATAATTATTTCAGATTTATTGGATCTCATCCATCATCAAACTCTCAGGTGCATAATTAGTTTAGAACAAGAAAAGCATAAAAAATCCATAACATGCATATTTGCCTCTGATCTAAATCTTCATAAAATGCCCATCAATTGCACACTCTAGCACTTTGATCTTCACCTTCTTATATAGTCTTAGCCTTTTTTAATACCTCGGGTCAAAACCATAGTTATGATGATGGTATTATTTGACAGGATAAATATTGTTTGTCGCGCCCATTGCTATGGGCCAAAACCATGGTGAGAACCCTTTTTTATAATACCATGGTGAAAATTCCATACACTATTATTCTTTACTCAACTTGTGTGCATACACAAGTTGGATTAATAGAATACCATGGTGAAAATTCTATACACTACTATTCTTTACTCAACTCATGTGCATACACAACTTGGCTTAATATAAACCATGCCTAGTTATTGAACTTCAAACTTTATCATTCTTTCAAATTACTTCCTCTGAACTACCATGCATTCTGTCACATCCTGTTAACTTCCAGCCTGATCATTCCACTGAGTTTCCATGCATTCTATCACATCTGTAAAGACATCTTGTTTATACCTTTAACAAGTAGATCAAAATACAATTTATCAAGTAGGATTCCATTTCATCAAATAGTTTATCATCAAGGACAACTTGTCAAGTACGTTGCCATCAAGGACAACACCTAATTCATAATACCAACAATCTCCCCGTATCAAACTTCTTATTTTGATCTTGTAAACATGTGCCTCATCATTGTGTCACTCTATCACTTCTGATCTGACCTATGGATTCATCTAGTTACCCTATACTTGTTCTGTTACAAGTAATTTTCCATCAAGGACACCACATGAATCATAATTCCAACAACTACTACATGAGAAAATAGAGATGCTACAGGAAAGACATGTTGTGTGCTACAAGAAGGAGAAAGTTGCTATATGAAGGAAAATGTTACTACAAAGGACCCTGATTTTGAGGAATTCACTCCCAAACCCTAGGATTCGCAGGAAAACACCTAACGCTATGGTAAATACATATTTCTCCTTGCCATATGTGAAAAAAAAGGCTGCAAAATTTTTCACTTTTTACGGTAGTGCAACTTATGGGAAACTTTTAAAAAATGTTTACAAATAAAACAAATGAAATATGCATGTTTCTTTTTAATTGAGCATAATAAGGATGGGAATTGCAATTATTTCTGAGTGAGCATGAAATCATCCTTCCTCTAGGAAATATAAGAAAGTTGTTTTTTTCTCTATCATAAAAACCCTCATTACATAGAAATATCTAAAAATTCTAACGGAAATGCATAGTTGCTTTGCCAACTTTGAAAAGTTGTATTGAAGGCTATGGGGGGTGGATCTAACCATAGAAACCCCAAAATCAAGAGGAAGGAGAAGAAGGAGTTAATGAATAAGTAGAGCAATATGGAGAGGAGGGAAATTTTCCAAAAGAAAAACTCAAGTAAGAAGAAGGAAGAAAGGAACAAGTTGTGCTAAAAACCCAAATAACAGTGCCTAAGAGAGACCTAATCAAAATAGAGAACTCCAAATCCCATTATGAAGTCATCTAGGCCACAAAAGAGAATAAACAGGCAAGAAAAGGAAAGAAGGAATTGACCATCAAAATAGAACTCAAACTGCAGTGATGAAAAGAGGCTTTCCAAAAGGTCGCTAATTTCTTTCTAGCTTTTCTACAAGGACTAGAAGATTTTACAAGAAGTAAGAGGAAACAATTAAGCATGAGGTGCAAGTTTGGTCGAGATTTTATAGATTTTGTGATGTGATGCATAATGTTACAAGTATACTACAAGATGCTCTGTGTTGCTAAAGGATCTCCTCTAAAACGTTTTAAGGGTTTCATAGGTGTCTAAATGGTGGAAAAGGGCAACAAGAGATTGGAAAAGGATGTGGAAGACCTTGCCAAACCAAAAAATATTCAAGAACCCATCTTGCATAGGAGAAAAAGGTAGGAATGTACAAGAGATAAACCACCAAGGCCATGAATGATGCACAATGAGGTCACTAAGTTGCTCAGAGGATGAGCAAACTTTTTAGCAGGGGGTATGATGAGCCTCCAAATTAGACATAAATTAAGGCCCATCTCACCATCCTTCAGCACATTAAACCTCTCTTTTTTTATTAGATAATGTATTTTTAACTTTAATATGTTCATTAGGAATTTTTATGGATAATTCCATATTTTTGCCTAATATTATTTATTTTTGCTGAATATTGTGAGAATATTAGGCAAATTATCAAGATTTGGAGGAGGAGATAATTTAGATACTTTCTCCCTACTATAGGAGGATCAATAATGAATAATAAATAAAAAATATATCATGAAATCATGCATAAATTCTAGAGCTCCAATGATTGAGAAAATCTAGGAATGTATTCCCTCTCATTTAATGCACATTCCTAGTGTTGGGAACCATATCCGCTATTTGAGGGATTTTGGAGGGGAAAGCTTCCTCATTTCATGGCGATTTATTCGTAGTCATTTTGTACAACTACCATATCAAATTTCCATCTAGGGGTTGGTTTTTCTTAGTTCTCTTGTGGAGAAAATTTATATATTTTTAGCTCCATGTTCATTTTTTATAGGGATGTAATTGTATTGATGTAAATAACGAAGGTTGGTACCATATTCAAATTATAAATCTTGGTCTAATTCATAGGAATTTGAGTTTCCCTTGGCTTTGCCTTCCGTGGAGCCTCAAATCCCGTTTTTATAATTTAATTTTTTCTTTTCACTTCTTATTCACATGCATCTCTTGTTCTAGTTTTTTTCTATTTCTGCATTTAGTATTGATGATTTCTTGTTGTATGATTGGGTTATGGGTTGAAGTAACTTTATTTATAGGGTCACAAGCATGATTTGGTCATTGGAACAGATTTGGAAGTTCGTAGTAATAATTGATATACTTGGATTAGTTTACTTATTCCCAAATCTAAATTTTTGGAAGTCCCTTGTGGCAAATAGTAGTAAATTTATGAAATTTTTAAGAACATGTTAATGAGCTTCAATAGAGCTAATTCGACTTACAATAGATCACAAAACTATTTCTGTTAATAACACAATTAGGTTAGGCCTTTGATAGATTTACTAACTCACTAGTCTCGAATTTCTAGATTCTAGACTAGTGATACTCTGCTATTTTTTAGCATGTTAACAATGGTATTTCTGAGTGATTCAACTTGGAATGGAGACCTAAGACATCCTATTCAACAAAAAAAAATTCCAATCCAATTTGGATTTTATTTTCTTATACATTCAGTGAATTAGATCTTCTTGTAGAAAATCTGTAACTTCCTGTAGCAGCACATGTAACTTCCTATAGAACTCTTCCAACATGTATATACTTGCCCAAATTTTCTTAAAAATATTTCTTTTTGTCCCTTAGGGTTTCATCATAACCCCTAGGCTCTAAATCCATGATTAGAGAAGACTAAATACCATCTAAGCCTTTCCCTTTTACCCCTACAAAGCATCTCAACAATTCAGGTTAATGAACAGATTTATGAAATGGATAATACAATGATGACTTTCTTGATTGTCACATCCAATGAGCTTTGTAAGTGGATCTAAACTCTTTGAAATGTAGTGATTGATATTTAGTTAATGATATTTTCTTTATGCAACAAGAATAGGCGTTCTTTCCTTGTATTTTCTTTCCTGCAATAGGTGAAGGTTTCCATTTTGTGCATTTTCATTTCTGCAATTAGTTTAGGATTTGATTACATTCACTCCATTATTTCACAAAAATGAAAGAAGGGGGCATTGTATGTCGCATATATAGTTTCGATACCTATTAAGTTTGTATGAAACCTGGGCTGATAATTAAAGTTGGTATCCTTAGGAGTTGTGACATTCTTATCATAATGCTGAGGCTCATGAGTAGATTTATAAATCTCTAGGTTTCAGGTAACTCTTGAACACATATGGCCCCACTTGTGGGACTTAGGTCCATCGACTGGTTTCGAACATGAATGGGGAACATAAAGATATAATTTAGTTCTGCATGTATCTGAATCACCAACAGGGATGCCTCAATTACTTAAGGTGGTAGGAAATTCAATGAAACGATAACAATCAAATAATTTTACCTATACATCTATGGTTATCCTACAAGATCTCTCTTTAACAATTGAACTATTTCTATGTGGAAGTGGGAGGGCCCTCTAAATCTCAAATGATTCTCTTAGTTTACTTTGTTCAATTGAATTCTCACATGGGATAATTTGATGAAAAGAGGTTTTCTTGGTCCTAGTAGATGTCAATTACGTGTAAACGTTGTTGAGGATTGCCTCAAATTATTTCTTGGATGATCTTTTGCAAAATAATTTTGGAGGCACAATGCTACATTATTGGGGATACCAGTGGATTCCAATTGGTAGTTTATTTATACAAGCCTCTGTTATTGGTCTAGCATGCACAAATCCTTTAGGACAGTCCCACTATATGTGAGTTGGGGCATTTGTATCTCTTGAAATGCTGTTATTTTTTAGGATAGACTTCCTCTAATTGTTACCACATGTCTTAAAATTATTGGTCATTTTTTAGAGATTGGTCCATGGATGCCTCGACTCTGCAGGTGAGTTGTCTCCTTCAAAGACCTGGGAGATTTTTTCCCAATATGTTTTCATGAAGGGGCAGAGTAAGGTGGTAGTTGTGGGTGTGGGGCACTCATCAAGCTGAGTCTTGAAATGGAATATCATTTTAATTAACATGAGGGGGAGGGCACAAAATTGAGGGATGAAATTGTGGTTCTTTGGGGGCTCCGAAAAATGTGTGAAATGGATGGAGATTAGATCTATCAAGATCGTTGGGGATTCAAAATCTATTATTGAGTGAGTGTTGGGAAAAATTTCCCTCAAGATCCTCCCCCTGCACCATTTGATGGCACAAATCATGCAGACCATTCATTATTTCGAGAAAAAACCTTTGTTCATGTATATAGGTAATAAAATGGGATGGCACATGCCCTATCTAAATGTGCATTTCTCCTCTGTCTTGGCATGGTGGAATTTGAACTGCTAATGGATGGATCTATATGTGCTCGAGGATCCTTGGAATTATAATTTGGGGAATATCTTGGCCTTCATGTTCTTGTCTACTTATATATGTTCACATTTTTCCTTTTTCCTTGTTTTGTGCGTGAATCCGAAAAGTCCGACTGCATGGTATTGAGAATTTTATTAGATGTTTATTGTAAGGTGCATGGCTATATGCAAAATGTAGAAGTCTGCTATTTTTCCTTCTGTTGTATCAAACATTTTTATTAATAAAGATGTGTTTTTTTTGTCGATAAAAAAGCTTGATTGTTTCGGATTGATTGATCATCATGCTTGCATGTATATTTGAAATTTTGTTCATTATCTAGGGAAGAGTGTCATCTCAAATTGTGCATAATTTTGACATAAGTTACTATCTAAATTATTATTGATAACAATAGTAATGGTATATTTTAATTATTTATTTTCTCAAATATGAAAATTAAATAAATTGTGTAGAATATACCATAAAAAATTGAAATAAGTTTAGAATCTGTTTAGTACATTGTTGTATTAATATATTAGCATAGATATTTTTTTCTTTTATTTTCTTGTTTTTTTTTGTGTGTATTTAAGCTTTTGTGGTCCATAATGAATTAAGCAAAGTATTTTAGTAGAAATCACATAAGACTTATTTTTCACTGACGCCTTTCCAACCAACAAGTGTGATTCATCATCAAGACCATATGAAGAGGCAGACTATGACAAAGGCTTAAATTGAGAGCAATGTAGAGACATAATTTCAAGTAACTGCTATATTTGAACAATAATATTTAAATTATGATATTAATTTATTAACATATTAAAATAAAATATTATTAGATAATTAAACGACTAGTTTTGAAAATAATATTTAAATAATGATATTAGTTTATTAATTTATTAAAAATATTAATAGGTAACTACTATATTAAAATACTAGGTTTAAAAAATATTATTTAAATTATTAATTTAGTATTTAGTATTTAAGTACAGATCTAACCTAAGCCAAGAGAGATCAAATTTCTTCACATGCAAACTTCTTTAGAGTGCAAAATACTATGTATAGTATATATAGGGTGAGGTAAAAATTAATTTTTCTCATATATACATAAATATTTTTAAATGGTATATAAATATATACATAATTGTTTCATTGAAATATTTTATGACATTTATTCACCCAATTAAATAATTGATTTTATTATTAATATATTTTTAATTATAGTTCAATATTTAATTTGTATTAAAATATTTTATTGGTAAAACCACATTGAATATTTTTCAATACAACATTAAAATATTTTATTTTAATAATATTTTTTTATCTATATAGATATATATGAAGTTGATACCAATATAAATTACTTAACATATATTTCAAATAGTTTATTTAAATCTCTTGTTGAAATATTTTTTTGAAAATTATAAGGTTTAAACATCTTACTTTCACATATTTTTCTTTTTTACTTCTAATTAATGTATAATATATTCATTTTTTTCTTATAGGCAATATTATTTTTCTATTTAGAACATAGTTTAATTTTATTTTAATGGAGCACATGTGAACTTGACTTTCCAAAAGACAAACTTACATGTCTCCTCATAATAAGTTGTAGAATACACATCTAAACTTAACAATATAACAATCATATAACCATAAATTTAAAAATATATCTCCATTAATTCAAGGACATAACCAATAAAATAAAAAATAAATATTTTTTAATATACAACATGATTATTATTTTCAACTATTCTGAATAACATTTTTAAACTATGTTCTTATTTTTTCTAAATAAAAAAATATTAAATATTTATAATTAATTATTATAAGGGAATGCCGAGACATTGGGCTCTATAAGGTTTTTCAGGTTTAGTTTGTCTTTCTTTGCTTTTTTAATTTCCTATGATATATTTATACAGATGTAGTTATATAATCAAGATTAATAATATGGATTTTTCTTTTTCTAGTATATTAAATTTTCAATTTTTAAATTAATATAAATTTAAATATCAAGTTCATGTAGCATATATTTATATTTTTAGAGACAAGAAACCAGCTTCAACCTAGTTATTTTGATCCTTATATTTCATGGAGATATAGTTTATATACTTTGCATTTTAAAATATGGGTATTGGAAAAAAAATAATAGAAAGTCACGCATTAGCTTACGTTATGCAAAAGGACGTATGTTTCTTTCGTGTCTTTTTTTAATTCCACGGAAAAATTGAACATAATGTTGCAGTCCCTTGGTTTTTACTACAAAATTTAATATAATGCTTCGGCTTTGCGACCAATGTCATCTCTATGTTATTTGCACAACTCTCTTTACCCTATGAACATAGGATTATATAGGTGAACTCGGCCAAGTAGTAAGAGATAAATAAGGTTTATTTTTTTAATGTTAGTGCCATTTTTCATGGTGTGATAATGAGTGAAATAATTTAGCCTTCAATAGTTCTATGTATGAGTTATTCGTGGTTTGTTTAGTTTGAAATTTCCACGGTTAAAATAATCTAATTATACATAATTGTAGAGGGTTTTATATATGTTATCCCTGTAGCATTATGAGGTTATTATATTTGCATATATTTTGAATCATCATATGATACCATGTCAAACCTATATTTTGATTTAAAAAACGAAATTTGATAATGTCAATGTATACTTAATGAAAGAATTTATAATGTATAATAATGATGTGCTTATTAGGATGTAAGTCCAAATTAATTTCAAAAGTGGTAAATGTGTTTGATTTGATAGAATAGGTATTTTCTAAGTGTATTAAGTGTATTTGGCTTCTCGGAATATATTATTATTATTATTATTATTATTTTTGTTAGGTGAATTTGGGAAATTTAAGAAGGAATTATGTATATGAAGGAAAAATTGATTAGAAGAACATGTTTTATTTAATAGGAGGTTTACAAACAATGAAAATAAGTGAGATTAGTAATAGATATTTTTTAATCAGGTGAGTTGAATCTAGTTATATTACTATATTGGATAAATGAATTTCTCATTCTTTTTCACCAGAAAATTATAAAAACTATTTGAGAAAGTAGTAGAAGGATCACTAATTTCATTAACGCATAATATAATTAATATTCATATGATTGTTTAAGGGCTAGTAGTTTTGGTTGATGATTTGAAGAATATAACGGGAAAGAAAATGCATAGAAATAAAATCATATTTTTGAAAATTAAATAAGTACATTGATCCCTTCTATGATTTAGGATTTTCTATCTTCATTAATTTATAAACATATTTTTAACACTTAATAAGGAATATGGTAAAATAAGTGCTCATTCTTTCCTTAAATTAAATAGTCGCACCACTACCATCATTAAGGAGAAATACATTCTTTAACTCCACCAATCAAGCGAGGAGAAAAGGAGCTAGAAATAGTTTTCGTACAATGGAAGGAAAGATGAATGGAGGGGAAAAATTTTCTAATATTGTTGTGCATCCTTTCCATATATTCAATCACTATATCCACTTAAAAATCCATATAAGTTTCCTGGCACAAACACCTCCGCCCAATAACAAACAAAACATACACAACAGAAAGTGCAAATAGGAATCTATATGATGTCTGTATTCCCTCTATAATCAAAACAACATATCTTGAAAGATGGCACTGAAGTGTACACTTGAGATGAAATGATGGGAAGAACATTCGTTGAAGTGTAAGGAGTATGTGATGGGTCAATCATTTAGATGCAACTTCCAAGCCTAGAAATAATGAGAGAAGACCCAATCCAAAAGGTGAACGATACAAATGCAAATTTACCTACAAGGTATTAGATCAAATTAATTATGACTTGTGAATGTATGATTATATATAAAAGACGAAGTAATGTAAATGTTGTGAACATGTTCCTATGGATTATCATGTTGATATGAATTATAAGTTCTAATATAAGAATGCTCAATATGACAAATAATAATAAACCTTGAAAGAGTGACAACTTACAACTACCATAATTCACCCAGTATTATGTAAAATAAAAACTATGCAATATAATGAGATAACATGATTGCATGAGCAGAAGGGGATTATGAGAGCGAAAGTGTGGAAGGACAAAAAAACTGCTTGATGGGAAAGGAATATTCAGTGTATAAGGTGAAGAAGTCACATCATTTCCATCATGTAACTATGTTAATTTTATAGTAACTTATCATATAGAGAATAAAATGATGAATTGATGAAGAGGCTAGCTAATAAAATTACACCATATCTATAAGTGATCAAGGGAAATATCCTTGTAATAAAAGTAAATTTTACTTGGAATTTTTAAATTTTCTCAATTTTTACTCCTACCTCATGAAGTTTTACTTAGCCATGATGCCATCATCATACTTTCAATTCCCATTCTATGTTCTCCATAGTATATCCATATTTCAAATGCAAATTTACCATAGCAAACATTATCTAGAAACTTACAAATATTTAAAGAAAAAATTAAAATAGATAAGTGATGGTATAGGTTGGGGAAATTGGGAAACCATTAACCATGATATTTTGATAATGGACATTTTATGAGAAAAAAATTTATTCCACATAGCTTTTCGAAAATGAGACAAAGAATAAGGCTCATTTTTCTTTCATTGGACAGAAAGGTGATAATTAATTCCAGAATAATTTCACATCAATGAAGGGAGTCATCCTCAGTATTTTACTTATGGAAATGAAAAGAAAATTTAATGGACAAACACTTAATGAAGGATAATGGAATTTCATTATGACTACATGAAAAAAATCATTATGCAACATAAACCTTACTAATGAGGCCTTAATTCAATTGTGAAATAAAAACTTCAATATGTCCTTTTCCTTTTTCCTAGCAATGTTCTTGATGAATTACAAACCTGTAAGAGCGAAAAAATGCCTCTCCTTCCACATTTTCATATGTGGTGTGGTTTATCATTCATAAAAACTCACAAATTTAAGAATTATTAAAATAGAGTAATATTGGAATGTACCAAGGGAGGATAATGTTATGGTAACTTATTTCAATCATTAAGAGAGTAATTACCAACTATAATTAATAGACTTACAAATTTCAAGAACTATACATGAAGAACTAGTTTTAGTACTTTCTATGGTCTACTTAGTGAACAATAGAAATTTCCAACAAGGTCTATTTCCTTTCAGGAAACCTTCCTACACACACTACATTGTGTGTTATTTGTTTTTGATTCAACGAGATTTCTCCTTGTCAAACTACACCAATTGTTCTCGATTCATGTGTTACATTCCTATCGTCATCACTTACATGCATAACATGATAAAGCATTTCCAACGTTTTTAATGTCAGATGTGTTAAATAAAAAATACGCCACTTTAGTTATTAGTTGATGTGTTTTTCCATTATGTATGTTTTATTACTTAGAAATGGTTATAATGCTTTAAATTTCTGATTAGATGCCACCATTAGGTGGTTGTATTGCCATTTTTAAATGAGTGAAGATTGCCATTTTTAAATTAGTGAAGATGTTACCTTGTTATTATTTATAACCATCCGGAGACCTAATTTATTTTTGATATATCTGCCTTAGTTTAGAGCACTAGGTACTATTGGGAAATCAAATTCAATAACATTGTAAAATCTTTTCCATACTTAAGATTTTTTGACTAGTAATCATATACTTCCATCCCAATGATAAATATAAATATTCTCATAACCTATCGTTAACTTACCAAATATTTTTCATAAAAGGGTCATGAAGAATAATAAATAAAAAATGCAAGCCTAAAGATTCAAGCCAAATAAACGACTAAAGAGATGAAGAGAAAACTAAACTAATAAGCTAAGTAAATCATCATGGTGCACACGTTCAAGTCCTAAAAGTAGAGTAGAATACATATCTAAAGAAATATGTACGGGAAAAAATAAATAAAAATGAATTAAAGAAAGTGAAAGTGTTGACTAGAGTAGTAAAATCTCCTATTCAAAACACTTTTCAAATGAAATAAGTCTTCTATCCATAGTTTGGTCAACCAATTTAACCATAATTACACCATAAACATTTCATATGACTTTGGAAGTCAATCCAAATGTTTCCCTTACATCCCCATTCATAAAAATTAATAACATCTGTTAGAAACCTAGAAGCTACTTAAAAGGGGGGTGAATTAGTAGCGTGGCCAAATTGTGCATCTATTGCTAGATTAAACTTTTCAATATACCTAGTAATATTTCATTTAATAAACATTAAAATCAACATGTGAATCATACACATATGCAACATATAAATCCACCAATACTCTTTTTTACGCCTTTTGCAAAGACAAGCTACAACTTGCTATTACACAAATGCCCTACAAGATTCTACTTGTAGGTTTCTTAAGGTAGCACCTGAAGGAAGTTTCCACTCAGGAATTTATGATCTACAACAAAAAGGAGATACTACCATTGATTTATGAGCTACCACTGAAAGGCGTTACTACCCCTAATTTTTAATATCCCAAACTAAGAAGTAGAATGAATATTGAGAGCATGCACTATGCTACAACAAGAAAATCCATCCATGCAAGCACAATTTTACAAAAGAATAAATAGATCAATAAATCATAGAATAATAGGAATAAATATGAGCCATTTTATTAAATATTTCTTGGAGATGGATACATGGGTGGTTTTATGGCAGTGCTTACATGGATGAAGATCAAAACAGTGATCTTTCAGATGGCCAACTCGATCACAGTGTTGGCATTTGACGATCTCTTGTTGTTGTTGCTGTTGTGGAAGAGGAGCAGAGTCTGGAACAGCTATAGCTGAACTGTCATGAGGAGCAGGTGAACTATCATAAATGAAACCAACACTCTGAAACTGAATGGGTTTTGAGTAGTCTGGAATATGAAAGGACAAGTCCTTGTCATATCCAAGACCAGTTTTGTGCTTGTTGTGGACAAGCTGTTCCCAAGGTCTGATGATGGGCTTGGGAAGTGCAGACTGAACTTCTGCATCTGCATTTATAATTGCTGCATTATTAACTTGTTGTTTATGGGAGTCTGTTTCAATCTTCTGAATAGAAACAGGTTCAGAAAGATGACTCCATTGCTGTAGTTCTTCTTGCTGTAGCTTTGTCTCAAGCCGCAAAAACTCAATATTTTCCTGTGCATTTTTCAAACAGATTTGAATGTCTGCAACAATGGCTTTATCAATCATAATTGTATTGTCCATGGTAGAGTGTATTAGAGTATTCAATAATTCTGATACAATATTCATTCTATCCATTTCACAATAATATCACTGCAAAAAATTGATTTGTATACCACTTTGTCTTCAAAAATCTTCAAGTATGTAGGCTCTCAATATACCTTCATATACTGTTGTTTAGTGCAAGAAAAATCTGAGAATGATCAAAAATTAGCTGAAGATGTCCTTTGTTGTACCATATAAAGTGGTATTTGCTTTCAACAACAATATGTGCATAAAATATTGCTGAAGAGTTTCCTTAAATTCATACATTCAACCTCAATAGTGCTTTAGAGTAAAATACTTCAGACTTTAATTTATTTAGGAAGTAAAGATGGTCCTCAACATATATATAGCACTTAGATGTGCTCTTTCCATTTGATATAATTTCAGATCAGAACTGTACTTTTAGATAATATTAATGAGAAACTTATCAAATATATATAGCTCGACCATAAATCAACTTAGAGTCTTCGTATCAAGGTATAATCTAGTGTCCCCTTGCGTAGTATATATCTGGATCAACATCTACTCTGAATCCTTGCTTTAGGAGATCAGCAATCCTATGTCAAATATTAATATCCTGCAAGGAGGTGATGTGACAGCAAGTCTTGATGAATACTTCTGAATGTGAAACTGTAAAACCACCCTTGCATAGATACCTTCTGTAGTCTACCAGAATACTGGGATGATAGATTTAATTCTAAATCAATACCCTTGATTCGAGTCAATACAACAACTAGAATCTTCTTCTTTGCTGAAAGAGGGTGCTAATGGAACTAATACACATTAAAAAGTCTACAAAAGACTCTTACTGCCATACAGACTTTATACCACAAAGCTTGATGCAACTGTTGCTATTACATGTGCATTGACTGCATCATTTATGCACATTAACTACATCATTAAATGCAAATGAGTTGCACCAATCTTTCCCAATTAGAAAAACGCAGCCTCTGATTGTTGAAAACTTTGCAGGCAATCTCCAAGAATATAATAATTTTTTTTTTCTCAGATAATGTCCAAGAACTTACGAATTCATGCACATTTTCAATTGTTAAACATCAATTTGCAATAAAATACGAAAACTTTAGTCGTCATGTTGAGGTGAATGCGCTCCAATTTGTAGTCGCCGCCCGACTGGGTCTGCCTTTCCTCTCATTAAATACCTCTACAACAATGCCATCCCCAATCCCGTATATCGTGTGTGATAGAGAGCTCAGAGCAGAGTCGGGTTGGAGTGTTAAATCGGCATATTAATAATCAGCATGACTCTGCCCATTTACAAGTGGCGGATCGGCATTTATTTTTAAAGCCAGTGATAAAAATACCACTTCCGCACTTTCAAGCACCTCGTGTCATCTATAC
Source organism: Pinus taeda (assembly GCA_000404065.3). Classification (NCBI taxonomy): domain Eukaryota; kingdom Viridiplantae; phylum Streptophyta; class Pinopsida; order Pinales; family Pinaceae; genus Pinus; species Pinus taeda. The sequence continues at coordinate 67,736 of APFE030842926.1, read as the reverse complement.
GTCCACCTGACAGAAGAGATTGAACGTTGTCCCTTCACGGGCACCTCACATTCGTTTCATAATATAAAGTCTGAGCATCTGGACACTGTTGCGGCCTCTTTTGACAAACATTCCGATCCAAATAAAATACTGTCTTACAGTCTTTCTGATGTGTGTCTCAAGGCTAAGAATCAGAAATTACCCATCACTGAACACGATATTTGCACCGGGATGGCGACGTAAAAAGTTCGGGGAGGATAAAAACCATCACAGAAAAAACCCAATTCGTCAATTGTATCGAAAACGATGAAAAAGAGGCACAGAGACCGTGGGCATCTGTGCTTTTCTGTAATTATAACACGAATCAGGTACTGGGAGAGCGCCTTAGCCATTTCATGCTCTTATTCCAAATCAAGCTCTCCGCAGCCTTATTATTATAATATCCCTTTTGAGAAAACAGAAAACAACAAGAAAAGTTCTTCAATGGAAAGCAACGTGAGTACTAAGGCGGCTATACAAGCTGCAAAGATGACTGCAACGTTCCTGGTAGAAAAGCTTGCTACAGGACCATTTGAAGTCAAAATGCAGGTTGCTTATGACCTTGTATGCATTAAAACATGATACTAGAATTATAACTCCTCTAATACCAGACAGGTCTCGAAGATGAGAGCAGGAGAGCTAGTTCGAAGATAATGAGGGGATATCTGACCGTTTTCAAAAAATTAAACCAAAACAGCACATAGCACCCAAGTTTGGGCTCTCACGGACCAGGGAGATTGAGGACGAAAGTGGTACACCTCTCCAAGAATTTGTTTTAATAGAAAAAATAATAGCGATGAATACCTGTCAGGCCAGGCGTTTCACTCAGCAGTGTATCACTCATCAGCTTGCAGGCCAAGCGTTTCACCTCTGACACCATTTGGTATGCAGTCTTCAGTCTTCAGGCATTTAGCGTAACAGAGCGTAGGTAATGAGGGTAGGCAGCCCTATTCAAGGCAGCGTTTCTTTTCATGCAGCGGACAGAGGCAGGTATGCAGAATAGAGCGCGCGCAGATAGACATGTCAGAACAGCTTGGATAGCGCTTGCGCTTGCAGTGTCAGGTAGAGGAATGTGGCAGAAATAAATTGCACAAAACGGCCATAAGACAAATGGCTCACATTAATTTTGCAGGGCAGGAATACGCCCGCTCTGATACCATGTTAAACAGACATGGTCAGGGAGAATAAATAGGAAAACAATAGGAAAGATAAATCATTCAGTACAATTTTTATTCACAAAAGATGTACATTTATAGTACAATATGGTGACCGTTGGGATTCACATCCCAAGGTCCCTTGGACTGCTTGTCCATTCGGCTTCCACGCTAACCCTTTAGGATTAGGTGTCCAACAAATAGAGTAGAATGATAGAACCAAGGCTTCATATTGCATGCATGCAATACCCAGGTGAGTATCCAAGAAAACTTGAACTAGAACATCTCCAATCCATCCAAACAAACTGCCCAAAAAATATGTTTTTCTAATAATGTTCTTGTTGGAGAAAAAAATCTTGAATGACCCCTCAATAATTTTTTGAAATATTTGAAAAATTAAGTGAAGGCTCCTCAGACCCAATCCAATAGAACCCAAGAAATCTCAAACTAAATCTGCCCATCACTAAAGTCCCAAAAATTGTGTGTAGTTTCTCTTGGTGTGTGAGTGAGCTACAGAAATTGATCCATAGTAAAATGCATAATTTTTTTAAAGGGAAACCCCTCCAAAAGCCCACGAAATTCCTTCCTAAAACTCTAAGCCAAAATCAACTCCAATATTTGACACAACAATGTTGCTTAGCCTCTTGATAGAAAATAACAAACAAACGCCAGCATAGAGCCAAAGAATAAGAAATTCGGCCCAAAAATATCTAACACATCTAACTTGGAAATTTCTCAAAATCATCTCATCCTTCTCAGAGGAAAATATTCATAAAATAACAAGCCCAAAAGACAACAATTTCTAGATCCTCAAGCACCAGTCGAATCGTCCTCTAGAAACTTGCACAAACTTAAGAAAATACTGCAAAATCCCACATAAAATACTAAAATCTCATAAAAATCTCAGTCCTTGAATAACACTCTAATTCCCATTAAGAAAGCTAGAATTTCCACCTAGAAATCACTTGTGTTAAATAACACTGATTGACTTGGCTAAGCAACTCAAGTAAACTCTAAAATTCTGAAACTCAAATGTGAAGATTACACAAAAATGGGGATCTTCCCTTTCTTTTATAATTGTTACTCAACCATCCTTATGTGCTCCAGTAATTTGACCCCCTTGCTTGACCCCTCTTTCATGTGATTCAATTTCTCCTATGGAGCTTGATTTCCTTCTTAAGTGACACCCACAACTTAACTTCACTTTATTTTCCCATTTTCTTCTAATTGCAACCTTTATTTCTTATCTAAATTAAATTTTACCCTCCACAACTTATTTCTCCCAAGTTTTATTAATCAAATATCGTATTAATCACCAAAATTGCAAAATCTAGAATTTCATTAAAAAAATTATTTACTGGGATCATGATAGTTCTCCCCTCCCAAATGTTTCTTTTTCTTAAGGAACTACAATGTTGGATGTTGTGAAATATATTCTCCCTCCCAAATAGCATACTTCCCTAGTAAATCATTCCACCTAACAAGATACTCCCTCATACTAATGTTCTTGAGCCTTCTCTCCCTCTCCTGCAATATGCCATTAGTAATCAGAATCAAATGATCCTCATTATCCAAGGGTTGAAATTGTGTTTCAGTTATAAGCTATTAACCCAAGGCATTTTTCAGGCAAGATACAAGTAACACATTATGCATCTTGCTTCCTGGTAGAAGCTCTAGCTCATAAGACACCTCCCCAAATCAACCTATCACTCTACATGGTCCATAGAAACAGGATTTGATCTTCTCATCTTGCATATCATTCAATGTGGATTGTCTCTATGGTTGGAGATGCAATAATACTAAGTCTCCAACCTCAAAATGTATGTCCAAATGGTGGATGTCTACATACATCTTGTACAACTTTTACATTGTCTACAGGTTGTCTTTGAAAGCCCTCGAGATATCCTAGTTGTCCTATATCCAATCCTTTTCCATAAGGGATCGTCTGTCTCCAAAAATCATGTTAGAAAATGAAAATCATCATAACCATATAGGGCACAAAAAGGTGACATACCAATAGACATATGGTGAGTGGTTTTGTGGCAATAATCTCCGATGTGAATCCACTTCACCCATGCGTGGTACTTCCTCATCATATAATTCTACAAATATCCCTCCAACCATGTATTCACAATATTAGTCCACCCATCTATCTAGGGGTGGTAGCTAGTACTAGGAGTGAGGCCAGTGCCCATCAACCTAAAGTACTCTTGCCAACCTCCCTTATAAATATATTGTCTTGATCACTCACTATGGTCTTGCAAAGAGCATGCAACCTTAATGCCTCTCTGAAGAAGAGCTTAATTATATGCAATGTTGAGGATATCAAAGGAGTGGTGAAGCAACGGGATAACATAGTCAACCTATAAACAACCACATATATGTAATCATGCCTCTACATAACCGGACGTCCCATAATGAAATCCATGTATATGCTCTGTCACTTCCTCTCTAGAATTAGAAGAGGTTGAAGTAAACCTGTTGGATATGTCTACTCTCCCTTATTCCTCTTAAGAACACCACACTCCTATACTCCTTTGAGTTGTGTGTTGCATGAAAAATATTCTCTATGAACTGTGAGCCTCAAACCATGTATATCCTATCCTTATAATATATTATATCATCCATCACCTGATACTTGTCATCCCCAAAATTACCATCTAAGGTCTGGCATGCATGTTGATCCTTGGAGTACTCTATTAGAAATTATGCCTTCTAATGCTAGGTGATGTCCATAAGTGAGGTTGTTATGAGCCTCCTAGATAGTGCATATGCTAGCAAATTATGCTTCCCCTTGACATACTCAATCTCAAATTCATAGGCCTACAACTTACTCCCCCACTTCTGCTGCCTCTCATCAAGCTCATTCTGCTCCGAAAAGAATCATAGACTGTTGTGATCAATCTTCACTTTGAAGCTGTTGCTAACCAGATATTGTCGAAAGTTAACCAATACATTCATTATGGCCAACATATCTTCATCATAAATAGGATAAACTATCTCATGTGGCCACAACTTCCGGCTCTCAAATACAATCAGGTAGCCTCCATGCATCAATACTACTCCAATTCCCTTTTGAGATGCATCACACTCCAATACAAAGGTCTATGAAAATAATACCAAGGTTAGAAATAAAAAGCTACTCATCACATTCTTGAGGCACTCAAAGGCCTCTTGTGCCACATCAATCCAAAAAAACACCCTCTTCTTCATTAACTATATGAGATTTGTTTCCAAATGTGAAAAAACCTTCACAAATCACCTATAGTAAGTGAATATGCTAAATAAACCTCGTAACCCTATCACATTCCAGGGTGTATGTCGATCAAAGGTAGCTCAGATATGCTCTTAATGGATCGTGTTTCCATCATCACTAATCACATGTTCTAGATGTAACATATTTGTCAAACCAAACTCACACTTGGACATCTTGATTCTTGGCATAGAACTATTGTTCCTCGCATATGCATAATACCTCCTCCAAGCATTGCAAATGTTCCTCCCATGTCCTCCTATAAATTAGAATGTCATTGAAAAATACGAGAAAAAACCTTCATAACGGCTTGTGAAACATATTCTTCATACAAGAGTGAAACATAGATGGTTCATTGGTTAGCCCAAAGGGCATCACCAAACACTCAAAATGTGTGTAATGACATCAAAATTCAATATTTTGTATGTTTGGCACCGTCACTCGAATTTGATGATGTGACGAGTGCAAATCTATCTTGGAGAAGTATTGATCTCCTCTAAGCTCATCCATCAACTCATCGATGTGCGGAATTGAGTATTGGTTCTTCAGTGTCTTATTAATTAGGGCCATGTAATCGATGCATATGCAAAGCATCCCATCCTTCTTCCTCACCAACACAAATGAAGAAGTGAATGAATAGAAATAGGTCTGATTTGTTCCAAAATCTAACAACTCATGTTTTGATCTCTCTATCTCATCTTGATAGGCCTTGGAATGTCTGTAGGGTGTAGTGATGACTGGGTTCATAGCCTCGTGCAACCCTATAGTATCCTCAAACCCTCTATCTAGTGGATATCCCAAGATAATGTCATCGAACACTACCTGATGCTTCTATAGTAGTGCCAAAATATCTGGATGTGATTGTTGTTTCTTCCCTATCCCATAAATATAAAACTCTAATCCTATGATATGCCCTCATGCAACAAATTGGCCTTGATCATGTCATAATATGATCAAATATCATGTCAAAAATGTATATATCATAAAAATGACACTTTATTCATCCTCCCTCTCATTGATGTGGCAACCACAAGCCTAATTGTATTTTGTATGATAGTGTTGACTCAATATGTGAAGAGAAATTAGTCCTAGCTATATACGGGATTCTCTTCCAATTGGATCCCACTCAATATTATCATAATGTATCCATGTCATATTCACAATATGCTCAAATATATCTCTAAAGAGCTTCTTCAACCTGTCTCATAGCTAGCCATGTTAACATCATTGTACTCAACCTCGACTGTGCTTAAATCTATGGAATTCCATAAAAAAATATCATGGTATATCTCATACAAAGGTAGCACCTAGATTTTCTCATCTCGTCAATAATGATCCAAATGACATCAATATATCTCTGCATTCACATATCATAGGAACAATGTCTTAGACCAAAAATGTATCATCCCATGCAAACATCTTAATGTGCATGAAGAGGCTCAATCATGAATTTACTGAAGTTGATCTTCAATCGAATATCCATTTCCAAGGTATGTTCAACAATATATCATCATAACTTCTTGAAATTCAATCAGAGTGTCCAAGTGTTTACATTCCCACTTTCCATAAATTCTTCAATAGCTTCATAATATATATTTTATTTTCCAAACTTCATAAATTGATTCATCATGCCATTTGTCATTGTTTTGAGCTTTAAAGGAAAACTCCATCTCACTTTGATCATCAAAGGCTCATTACCTGTCAAGGCTATACCAACATCATATAAAACAAAAATCAAAGCCATACCTTGGACCCCTTTCGAAGTAGAGTTTCAGATCGACACATGTTCCTAAGTTCACCAAGCAATTGTCAATGCAAACATAATAAGCTTGAGGATCTTGCTTCATACAATATTTTTTGCAAACATAACACTTGACCAAACTAATATTCTCAGCCTTACACAAATCAATGTTCTGCAATCAAATAAAGTAAGTAAGATTATCCAGCCTTAGATGACAAATAAAAGATAATATCAAAATTTCTATAAGCCATTTTATCACATCATCCCAAAAGGCCTCCAAAGTGGATCAATCCATATCCCTAAACATTTTTTCATAATCCCTTTATAAATCCCTAAGCATGACTTCTCCACAAAGTTTAATTTTCTGAGACCAATTTCTCAAAACCAATTTTTTTCTCCCCAGCACACATTGCATGTATGGCCACATGCGTTCGAAAAATTTTTCATACTTAAGCACCAACACAAGCCAACGCATGGTGTTCCCTTCTACATGTGCACTAATTCTAGAAATTCATGAAAGTTAAAATAAAATTCTTAAGCTTCCTCTACTACAAGCTTCCAAGGAAGTTTAACTATTTATCATGGATATAGATCTCAAATTCCTATTTGATCCTACTCTAATGATCTTATCTCTTATCCCTTGAGTTCATCGTCCCATATCATAAGTGGATCTTAAGCCTAGAATGGAAAATCCTAAACTACCACACTCATCCTATTAATCTACTGCCTCCCATAAGGTCTAGGGTGGTTTTTGGAGATTGATAGTGCCCTCATAATTTTGCTTTTAGCCTAAAGGAGTTACCACATTCATGGATTACGGTTTTCGTTGAGGTGTGCTTTGTGGCAAGGAAGGACAAGTCAACTTGGAGAGATCTATAAAGTCAAACATCTATTTATGGTTTTAACTCTCTCCAATATTTATCCACATCATGTTTTCCTATATTTATTTTGTTATGTTTTCACTGAAGTATTTCAATGCCATGCTAACTCATTGAATACAAATTTTACACTATGTTACATGGATTGTGTTTTTTGTGCTTGTTTTATTCGTGTGTGTAGGTTCTAATTATAGCATTTGGAGCTAGATTTGGATCTTACAAGAAAAGAGGGAAGGAAGGCTTGCTACAGATTCCAGGTAGGCTTCCTTCCCATACTTTAATTTATCTAAGGAAAACTTTCAACGTTTTTCTTTATGTTGTTCTAGATCAGACCAATACATCGATGGGATTTACCTTTATCCATAATAGTGAAAATTCCTCAGAGAAAATTGGTGACTATACCGGGGAACGATTCTTCCCTTAGTGGTTTACTTGATCTTAGCATCATTTTCACCTCTGAAAGTGACCTTAATTGACTCATTCAAACATTGATTGACCTAAGGAAAACCCCTTTTTTAGCTTTCTTTGGGTTTTTTTTCTTGTGCTTTAGCCAAAATAGCTCTAGTGTGTTGCTTGATATGAGAGAGAGTGCTTCAGGGCACTTGCTACTTCCCGGTACCTGCACTACAGTGCACTAGTTTCTATTTTTCACCTACACTAATCCTGTAGGATGCCAAAATTTGCATTCCTTTTCCTTGATCTTTATTCTTCTTTGGTTCAACAAGTTTTCTTTGTGTCTTTTAGTTTTTCTTTACGTATTTGAGTTTTTATTTTTCTCTGTAGATCCAATCCCTTGTGTGAAATTGCATGTTTTTTCTTTAACTTTTATTGAAATTACATATGAATGTTAATCACCTTTGATTGTCATCTCATTTGATATTTGGAATTTATACCAAATTTTAGTTTGAGCTCTTTGTTAATGAAATCTCAAAACACAATTGATTTCATTAAGTTGCATAGTTTTTGTGAAATTCCCTTTACTTACACTTGAATGGTTATTTATTGCATTAGTAAAAGATGGTACTACTATCCATAAGTACTCTTGTTATATTTATCTTTCACTAATATTGGAATCATCTTGTTTTTTTTTTATGAATACTCTTGCATAGATTCCATTTTTATAGTTGCAATTCCCATTTTAAAAAAAGGACACGAAATTGTGCAAAGATTACATTGCATGGTTTGACATCATTTAAGGCTTTGAATTACATTGGAATAGTTAAATTGAAAGATCTAGTTAGGAAGCTCTTTGTTTTTTGCAAAAATTAGTTGTTTCTTCCTTGCCATAAATAAATCTTCATCAAATATAAAGGATTCGCTTTATCATGCCAGTTTCAATATTGGGAATTCAGGTGAACTCATGGTAAGCCTTGAAAACTGAAAAATAATCCAAGATCAACTCTAAAATGTAGGAGTTGGAATTACTTATCATTATTAAATTCTAGTGGTTATATCCCATTCCACTCACGTAAGTGTATAGGATCATTCTCCATGTACCTTTGGCTATATCAGATGGTGCTCCATGCATGATAAGGATATGGAAACTCTCAAACAATTACACATCAAATAAAACTAACACGAACTGTGCTTCCACATACCTTCAAGTATATTTTGGAATTACCTTATATCTTGATATCCTATCATACATAAATGAGTTGACTACCATGTATACTATGATACATTGAACACATAATTTAGGGATATTTCCTTCCCCATACATAAATCCTTGGTTCTCCAAGGTGGTATATTGTAGTTCATAATGTTAACACCGAGGTTGTTCCCTATGACTCCCTAGGGAATACGGCCGGGGTAACCACTAACCAATCTTTGGACTACAGCTTCTAGCCCAGCTGTAATCAGAGAGGGCTCTCTCTGTAAGG
>APFE030842926.1:43646-53954 GCA_000404065.3 Pinus taeda | reverse complement strand
GAATGTCTGTACCATCTTTATGTCTGGCTTTGAGCTCATTTAACAGATGAATGTGGAACTTGCATTTAGATGGGCTGTCCTCTGAGATTTGGTAGTCTAGGTCTGCCAAATCCTGCCACTCCAGCTCTCTCTGGGGGGCATTCAAGGGAGGAACATTGAGGGCTACTGATGCCATTGGAGTGTCCATGTTTGCTTGGATGTTGTTTGACAAATAATAAAGGTGCTATCTGAGAAAGGAAGATTTTGAGGAATGCAGGGTTGCAGGGTAGGTCCACAGCAATTGGAATACTGTTTGGCTCTCTGAGAAGGCTATTTATCGTGTTTAACAGACCTCTCTTTGATAATTAGAAGCAGGTTATGGACTCTGGTTCACGACTGCACGAACGGAAAAAGGGTTTTTACTAAGAATTCAGTCCGAAATGGCTCTGCCAGTGAAATTTGACCGTTAATTCTTCAAGGGGGAGCTGGGTATGCATGGTTTTATGGTAATTTCTTAAGTTTCTACCGTGTTCAGGTGTTTCTAGAATTTACAGAGAAAAAACTAGGTTTGCAGGGAGGTTTCACGGACAAATACCTGTTTAATGGATTGCTTGGGTCGGAACAGCAGTTGGGTGCACGCTCTGAAGCTCTGTGGTTGGTCTGGAATCGGTTGGCGAATTGTTCGTCGTAAGGCGCATGCAAAGAGTGCAGAGGTGACTTTATAAAAAAGTGCAAAAAAACACGTAAATTTGGCAAAATATGGCTTTTTTGGCTTATTGGCGCGCTTTTTAAATGACGTCAGCAAGTGGGTCCAGGTCGGATGACGTCAGCAGGACGTCATCAGGTGACGTTGCGGCCTAAGACCAGTCCACGGGGGAGGTGAGGTGGCGGCTAGGTGGACGAATAGAGGACAGGGTGCGCGGTCGTGGCGCTGACATAAGGGACAACAGGGATGGTGACGCAGGTGGACAGATGTCTTCATATCGGACCCCCTCCTATACGGCAAGGAATCTGTCAGAGGGGGCTCCGATGGACTTTGGGAGCGATGCGTGGATCCGCGTGACATCATCGTCTGACAGATATCGGACGATATCTGTCGGACGTCAGGGCCCCTCCAAAATCTACGACGACCGTTGGATTTAAGGCGCGAGATCTGACGGCTATCGGGCAGGGGATATGCACGGAAGATATGGTCAACGGCAGTTATCTGTCGGACATCCGGCCCCTCCGAAATCCACGATGACCGTTGGATTTAGAAAGGCTTGATTAGACGGATATCGGGCCAGCGAGCTGCACGGAGGATATGGCCAACGGGCGGCTTAAAATAATCATATTTATTGGTAACTGCGCCTGGCGGGACCCTTCGGGTTATTTAACAGATTTCAATGGCTTTTCAATATTTTCTTTTATAAAATTGAATATACCCGACGACTTTAGAAAAAGGCGGAAATAAAGGTTTATCGTGAAATTTTTCGCATAAAGCATATGAGGGACCAAACTTAGGATAGGCGGGTTTAATAAAATTTCATTAAAAAAGGTGCATAATGGCCCCCGACCTTAGGATAGGGCGGGGAAAGTGGATTTCATCATCTTTTAGCCTTTTAGTGGGTATATAAGGGTGCAAAAAAGGGTTTTTCAAGGGTTTTTTAGGCAAAAATGGAGATTCGGCTATGAAGGTAGGCTCTGATAGAGAAAAGGGGTTAGGCTTGGGTTCTTGAGCTTAACCAGGTGTTAATCCAATGCCCTAGTAGTGAAACTTATGGCTATAATGCCAAGAAGGGGATAGTTATACATTGTTTAGGGTTTATACACCATGGTGTTATAATAGTAGGGAAAGTGAAGCATAGGGAGCTAGATAATAGAGTTAGAGGTTAATATGGGGGGAGAAGGGTGAATGAGGAGTAATACTACTAAGTTTTCTTGGAAACAACTTAGTTTAAAGAGTAGATCAAAATGAAAAGAACTTTACACAAGAAATGTGGCTTCTAAAGGCCATAAGAACCAACATAAAACCTTGAGTCTCTCTTATGAACACAACTTGTGAAGGGATGTCAGCAATGAGTGGTAAACAAAGGAAAAAAGGGAAGTTAGACATGCTCCACTGTGTTGTTTTCCTTGTTTCTGGTTTGCATTTTTGAGCTTGGAAGGAACATCACTTCTGCAACCCCATCTACCTACCCAACTGGTTTGCCTAGCATTTTTTGTTTCTTCTTGGAGGGTGCATTTGGACTTGCAGACCCTTGATGAGCCTTTTCTTTTCCCTTGGCTTTTTTGCTTTCATTTCCTATCTAGCACTACCCTTATTTCTTCCAAGGCCCCAGATTAAGCAGTTGGGAACCTTAGTTTTCTCTGCCTAACTACTGATCTGCCAAGATTAAACAGTTTGGACAGATTTCTTTCTCTATTCTACAACATAAATTGAAATCATGGCATGATCCAGGTTAGACTGTTGGGTCATCCATCAAAACTTTAATAGGCATGAAGGCATGTACACACCTTGTCTTTCCTTGCAAATATGGAACCTTTGTAGCAGCAAAGTAGAGCATATTTGGCACTTGAATTTGCCAATCATGAAATATGAAACCTATTGGTATAGGTATCCAACACATAGTTACTTGGTAAACCCTTTTGCCTAGTTACCCCTGTTTTGTTTTAATTTGTGTCTTTAATTTATAAAATCAATTTATTAGCCATGAAAGAACATCTTCACTATGGAATCAATCCTTAGTATATATTATGTTGAGACTAATAGAAATAGTTCCTAATTCCACCAATCAAGGAATCCTCCTCTCATGGGAATCTTGGTCCTTTTCCTTATTTTGGAAATATTGTTGCCACTTATATGGCAACATTGTCGCTTCTTGAATTTTCCATTGGTTTACTTGTTTGGTTATTTTTAACCACCTTGGCTCCAAATTTCTAGATTTCTCCTAAACCAAATCTTTTCCTTGACAAATGAGTCCTCGACCTACAGAAAATCAACCTCGAGTTGATCCGCACATTGACCCTTATCCTTCTTCCCCTATTTGGTCTTCTTACTCTTCTTCCTCTTCGTTTGATGAAATCCTAAAAATTTAGTAATTGGGTGGATAAGAAGAAGAAGAAACTAAATATTGAGAAGAAAAAAAAGCAATGGGGAAACCAAGCAACCATTTCTATTGATGCAACCTGTATTGAGAAAACCTCAATTCCAAGAAAAATTTCCTTGCATGCTTTGTAAGGGTGATCACCTTCTAAGATATTGTCCTAGTATTCTAGAGGTGTTACGAGTGTGGTCCATAGGTTGACAGAAGTCTTTGTCATCATCCTCTAGAGATCATATTGGTTATAAACCATTAACTTATGAGAGTAAGCTCCATGGGAAGAAGGGAAAGTTAAGTTTAGTTGTAGGTTATGTGAATGGAATCATTCTATTCACCTTTTTCCTTATACCAATGAAGCCTTGCAAGTATTGGAAAACCTTACAGCTTCTCAACCATGAATTTTGGATGGTTATCAAAATCTTTCTCCTAGTCCTCCACTAGTTGATGAAGTGATTGATCGAGACATGAATCCAACCAATGCCACTCTCTCTAAAAATGAATCCCATGAGTCCATTCTTGACCTACCATTCGTTGAGAAAATGGTTAACTCAATTCCACTTTCTGTTGATCGTACTTTTCCCATAGATAGTGAGCCTCATACTACTCAAGTCCTTCTTGTTTCATCATGTTCTAATGAAGTGGGGGCAAATCATCTCATTCCCACGACGTTGGGGGAAATCCTTATATTCCCACAGCACATGTGAGAATTTCTTCCATTCCCAAACCATAAGGGGTAATTTATCGCATTCCAATGACACCCCATCCAAGCGATATGGTCAATTCCTTTGATTGGCATAGACTGGCACGGTATCATCTTTCTCCTTATGTACCCCTTCCAATCGTAGTACATGATTATAATATGGTTTTAAATGAAATATTCATATGTGAAGGCACGTCTATTACTATTTCTTCCTCAAATTGTTGCATGTGGGATGCCCCCCAAGACAAGTGTTGGGGCTTAAAGCCCATGTTTTGACTATGTTCGACATAAAGACTCCGCGATTTGTGGGCACGAAGTGCGAAGATGGTAAATGAGTCAGAGGGTTGTCTGCCCTCATTTTTGTAATGTAACACCGGTTTGAGAGATCTACTGATGGTGCGTAGACCATAGGATTGTATAAATAGAGTGAGGCTCTAAGTGTAAACGGACACAAAAGGAAGCAAATCCATGAAGCATTGAGTCGAAGTGTAGAGTTGTGTCTTTGGGTCGTAGAGTAGGAGAAGGCTCTGTAGTTGAGTGCATAGTGGCCTAGTAGTCGACAACTGAGTGCGTGGACCCCTGCACCTGAGTGCATAGGGTGGGTAATGTCTGTAACCATTGGAAGCTTTAATAAAGAGAAATTTTACCATATTTATGTGTATCTTTTCTGGTTTTATGCATCGAACTATATTGGGTATGAATTTAAAGTTTACTATGTATTTACTACATGGACTTATATGAATGTGATCAATAAGTAAATCTAATAGAAGGTATGTGTTTACACGAAGATAAATAATTGTTATAAGAAGACAAGTAAGATCCATAGTGTGACTTGGGGAAATAGTACAGATTGCTACCCTAGCAGCATGAAAGCCCCACAGCCGCTACTTAGCGGTGCGTGAAGGCGAATATAATAGTGTGCAAAGGCCTCATAGGTCAGGGAAGTGCGCGAGGTAACCTACGTGAAGGTATTCACAGTTCGACTAAATCAACCCCTTAGACATCTCAAGGGTGCGCAAACCTGGTTCCCACATCACCCCATACTGCTTCGGGTGAGACCTCAGTATGCAGTCCGCAAATTGTTGCCAAAAGTTCCAGTAGTACAGGGATTTGTTTGGCTAATTAACTCTGAACCTGGGTTAGGTCCCAACAAGACAACAAATGGCTCCATTGCAAGAACCACCTAATCCATCGAATTACTTGACTCCCGTGTAAAGGACAAGACCTTGCAGGCATTTGGGAGTGTAAAAGCAGTGATTTGGCAATCACCGAGGCCATGAAAAAGAAATACTAGATGGAGAAGAAAAAGAGGGGCTACATAATGTCTAGTATCAACGACAAGGTAGTCAGAGTTGTGACTTAGATGCTGGCAGGTAAGCTCACGTGGAAGTGACACAAGGATGAGGTGCCTGCGCTAGTAGTTGCACTTGCCGAGTAGTGCACAGAGGGGGTCCAATTTAACTGGTTTGAATTTTTGTGCAAGGATTTCCTGGAGAATTTTTGTGAGGCATAGGAAAAAGGGAAAACCTTCCACTATGCATGTCTTCTGCTATCCATAGTGTTGGTTCCAGAGGAATTACCTAAGGACAAATAATTCCCCACAATTGTAAGGGATCTCTCGGAGGCCATGAAGTACACTTTGTTGTGGGCCACTAAAGATGCAAATTGGATCCATGACAGTAAAATATTCTGGGTGCTCATGAAGGTGACATTAAAATGGGGATTAACCACAAGCCGCAGTTATCACCCAATGTCTACAATAATCTACAAAGTTTTACAGAGTTTAAAGTGGACTTTCTCCACATCTACCTTAGGGATCACAAAGACCCTACAAAGAAGTTGAATGAACTACCCTACATAGCCATAGATGATGTGATCTTCGACGTACTTGATACTTGGACACTAGAATGGCATGCTCTAGACATCTCTACGGTGGAAAAGTCTGTTGTGTAGAAGAAGGAGGAGGAGGAAAAACTGTGCATGGTGGAGTTGGTGGAAAAGAGAAGGGAAGAAGTAGCAACAACAAAGGCGTAGGAGGCACGGGATGCTGCGCAGACAACAACAAAATAGAAAAAGGCTGTAGTAGCAGCAGATAAGGGAGGAGAGAAGGTGTGCAAGAGCTAGCAGTCACCTTCACCTGAGTAGGAGCAAGAGATGGAAACAGAGATAGAGGAGGGTGGCACAGACCCACAGGTAGCATCAACACAATTTAAGCACTAGCACCCGAGAGAGTGGATGGGGCCACACAAGGAGGTAACAACCTCTCAGTTTTCTGTCGACTCGATAACCCTTAGTAAGGGGAATCTGCATGATATAGGAGAGATGGTGCACGAATTCACCATAGAGGCCCTCCAGAAGTTTGCGGAGGAGAATCAAATTGTGTTGGGGGCCCTTCGAGCATATATTTAGGAGTTGTAGGTGCACGCTCCTTAGGTTGGTACTCTCTCGATGAGCCTTGTAGTAAGAACAGTCACAGTCGAGGAAATGCTACGCATTTGGACAACCAACACAATAGTGCTGCCAGAAGGGGCACTAGTTACAACAAATGAGGCCAACAGTCCTACGATCAATACTTTGAAAGGCATAAGGATCAACATGGGTGCGCTCCCTCGGGAGATGCTCTATGTTCTATAAGATGGGACTACTGCAGAACAGTGGGTTAGGGAGAGTTGTGCGCTGCAGGTATTGGGTGAAAAAAGGATCAACATGGAGCAGTTGAGCATGTGGCATGATGAGGTTGTGTCTTATAATAGGAAGATGGTACAAGTAATTGAAGAAGCTTGTCAGATGTCCCTGAGCTAGCTATCCTAGCAGAAGCACCAGCAGAGGCACGCATCTAGATATTAGTAGCAGGAGTGCATGAGGCTCGAGAAGAAATGGCCAAGGTTCAGTTGGAGTGGAACCTTCAGGTAGCAGAGCTGCAGTTGAAGTCATAGCCTTCAACTCCTCTACAGGTAAGGGAACAACGTGCTAGCACCATTACATCGAGGATGGAGGAGATCAACAGTGCAGTGAGGGACTGCACCAAAATGTTGGAAGAATCGTTCAACGTCCTCACGAATCTGTAGGAGGAACCAAACATACAATTCTTAGAAGCAGATGCATGTGATTTGTAACAACAATATGACAACAGCAAAGGGACCGTACAGATGGTGGCCCTCAGTGCTTAATGAGATAGTAGACACAACACGACAAAAAGAAGTAGTTTTGAAGCTGTGTGTTCAAACTTGGATCGATGATGCCTTCGTAATCACCACAAAAATTGAAGGCAAGCTCACGTAGATGCTAGGGACACATAAACAGATTCAAGGGAGCAGTTCTAACACCATGGTCTTGGAACAATGTGTACAAGAGATACAACAGACAACCACTTAGTGCACTACTGACCTCGTAGTTATCCGAGCAGAGTTGGGAGCTCTCCGTGTGAAGATCTCCGCACCAACAGAGTGACTCGAGGGCGAGTCATGATGCTTGTGTTAGGGGCCTGTTAGGCGTGGGATCCCCCCCAAGACAAGTTTTGGCACTTAATGCTCAAGTTTTGACTAAGTCCGACGTAAAGACTCCACGATTTGTGGGCGCAGAGCCGAAAGATGGTAAATAAGTTAGAGGGTTATCCGCCCTCATTTTTGTAATGTAATTTTGGTTTGAGAGATCTAACCATGGTCCACAGACCATGGGATTGTATAAATATAGCAATTTTCTAAGTGTAAATGGACATAGAAGGAAATCAATCCATGAAGCATTGAGTCAAAGTGTAG
Source organism: Pinus taeda (assembly GCA_000404065.3). NCBI lineage: Eukaryota > Viridiplantae > Streptophyta > Pinopsida > Pinales > Pinaceae > Pinus > Pinus taeda. The sequence goes on along the minus strand of APFE030842926.1, from coordinate 46,434 downwards.
AGCAGTGTCTTTGGGTCATAGTTTAGGAGAAGGCTCTGCAAGTGAGTGTGTAGAGGCATAGTAGTCCGCAACTGAGTGCACGGACCCCTGTAACCGTGTGTGTAGGGAAGGTCGAGTTTGTAACCATTGGAAGCATTAATAAAGAGAAGTTTTACCATATTTATGTGTATCTTTCCTGGTTTTATGCATTGAAGTATATTGGGTATGAATTGTAAGTTTACTATTTATTTACTACGCGTACTTATATGAATGTGCTCAATAAGTAAATCTAATAGAAGGTATCTGTTTACATGAAGATAACTAATTGTTATAAGACTATAAGTAAGATCCATGGTGTGACCTGGGGAAATAGTGCAGATTTCTGCCCTATTAGCATGAAAGCCCCATGGCCCCTAGTTAGGGCTATGTGAAGGCGAATAAAATAGGGTGTGAAGGCCTCGCAGGTCAAGGAAGTGCATGAAGTAACCTACATGAAGTATTCACATTTGGACTAAATTAACCCCTCACACATTTCAAGGGTGTGGAAACCTGGTTCGAGCATCGCCTCGTACTGCTTTGGGTGAGATCTTTTTCCGCGCTCCATGGATTGTTGCTGAAAGGGCTAGTACTACAGGGATTTGTTTGGCTAATTAACTCTGAACCTGGGTTATACCCCAACAAGCCAACACAATTTCTTGGAAATATTTTAGTTCTAGATAACTTGTGCTTATTACCTAGAATTTGTTGGCCTCTAACATCAGAACTAGTCAACCGTTAGGGAACCTTATTTTCCTATTACTTTGGGAGGAAATATTGTTTATATCGATGTGATGTTATTCCAAGGCCCTTTGTATTTTAATTTACTCCTTAGTTGTGACTATGTTTATTACATGGGAAGTCTTGTCTCTTGACTATTTCATGTGATGTACTTCCGACATTGTTGAGATTTTTTGTTTGGAGAAAAATAGGAAAAATCTCAGCTGATGACAACAATAGAAATTCATTTCCTAGATTAGCTCCAAGTTGTTGGGAGGGAGTTAATGCCTCCTATATTTGATGTGAGTGAGTTAATGAGGCTGTTAGATTCTCTATGCTATATAACAGGCAACCGTTCAAATGGTTTGCTAAGAGGGTGAGAGTTTTATGAGGTTTTCATTATGTAATCTCCAATTTGATTAATGAATTCCTAATGCCTATGTTGTGTGGACGTAGCCCAGATTGGTTGGGTGAACCACGTTAAACTCTTGTGTTTATGTGCGCGATATTCTATTGTGTGTTTATTTAATTTTGCTGTGCACCCGGACCAACAATTGGTATCAGAGGAAGTTGGAGGTGCAGCAAGTGCTGGAGGTTTCTATTGCCTGGTGCGCATTGCCTGTGGAGCCTTACCTACATGTGAATGCGTTAGTGCTGGCGGAATGTCCCTGGTGCGGGCTTGAACCTGCCTACGTGTGAATACTGTTAGCGCTAGCAGACTGTGCTGAGAGTGATTACTGTGCGTGGAGGTTTCTGTTGGTGCTTCAGGCGAAGAGAGTGATTGCTGTGCGTGATTGGTACCGTGGACCAAGGCATTGGAATGTGCGTGAAGCACTATTTCGTGGAGCCTGAACGGTATGTTACTTGGCATACTGCTGGTGCATATTTGAACTACGTGGGTTTATAGCCAGCATTCAGAGTCACACCTCTAAATTCGATATTGGTATCAAGGTTAGTTGATTGGACTATCGGGATTGGCCCTGTATTAGAACTTTTATGCGACATACGTTTATAAATCTTGATGCCTGAAATTTCCGATCTACCTTGACAGCCTAATTGTCATATCGGTTCTGTTATTTATGTGCTTCCTCCTCGTTCGCATCAATGTAAAACCTTCTTGAAACCAAGGAAAAAAACAACGCACGCGTGACATTTTCCAGCTTCTCGTTGGCACATACCAAACTTATGCTCAGGTCACCGCTAGCGGTTTCTTTTTGGTCAAATGAGTTCAACGGTCTGGATTCTCTCCTTGAATTTTTTTTGAGCAATTAATTTAATTTGAGCCTACGTTATCGAAGGGACGAATGATGTATCCAGTAATGAAAGGTTATCGTTCAGATTGTGTGGAGTAATCCCCAGAAGCCACTTTCATAATCAACACCTCGCATAAAATTTGAAATTTGAATTTGATGGTGTTTTCATTAAACACAAAGGCATAGGCAATTTTTTTTTTAATTGTTGGTATTTAAACATTGGATATTGGAGATTATCGTGTTTTTTGTTGATACAAATGGTGAAAACTCAAAGTGCCCGGTTTGAAATTGAGAAATTTAATGGAAAGAATAATTTTGAGATCTGGAAGGTGAAGATGCATGATTTGCTTGTCCAACATGGGGTGGCAAAGGCGTTGTTGGGCAAGTCCAAACAACCTTACAACATCACAGATAGTGAGTGGGCCGAGATGGATGAAAGAGCGATAAGTGCTATTCAACTGTGTCTAGCTTATGATGTCCTGTTTAATATTGTGTCGGAGACAATAGCTGTTGGTTTGTGGACGAAACTGGAGAAACTATACATGACCAAATCCTTAACCAACAGGATTCTCCTGAAGCGACAGTTGTACGGTTTTGCGAATGAAGGAAGGTACATCGATTGCTGATGATTTAAATGATTTTAATATTCTTCTTGTGCAATTACAAAGTATAGAAGTAAAAATACCATCTGAGGATAAAGCTATTACTTTATTGTGCTCGTTGCCTGAGTCATGGGATCATTTTGTTACTTCTATAAGTCTTAGTTCATCAGAAACTATTGAGTTTGATGATGTAGTTGC
>APFE030842926.1:16611-28592 GCA_000404065.3 Pinus taeda | reverse complement strand
GAGAGCTACAACTCTCTCTCGTTTTCCAGTCTCACCTGGAAGGGAGCTACAACCCCTTACTTCTTTACAAGGACCACTTTTCATAAATTTTCAAACTGGATCCATATACATCAAATGATCATCAAGTACATATAAATTACAGTCAGCTGCAGTAACCAGATCAAAATAACAGAACTGAACCCAGAACACCTTATCAACAGAAAAATTCAGTCAACAAAAGATCTTAAGTCAGGTACACAGTTTTCCTTTTACTGGCCTGCGGCGCTACGCACTTCACCCTCTGCTTCTCTGCGTATACCCGTGGAGCTCCTTCTGCTGCACTGCGTGACCACACACTGCTTCTTCTACTGCGCTGCATACAGTACGCACCCAAATACACTATCGTGCCGCGTACTTCACTGAAGGAACACACCCAAAGACACTATCATGCCGCGTATTGTTTCTATGCGTACACACCTGAACCACCGTCACTTTGCGTACCCACGCACTGCTCCTTCGCCACCTTAGCGTACCCACGCACTGCGCCTTTGTCGCCCCTCCGTACCCACGCACTTATCCTTCTTCTGCTCTGCGTACCTACGCAGAGGCACCGTTAAACACCTGCATACATCAGATTAGGGTTGAATTTACAGATCACCAGTGTGCTACAGTTAGACAGATGCCCAGATCTGATCAAGCACTCGGGAGATCACCCTTTACGGATTTGCCTTCCACTTTACTTTCATATAGATCAAGCTTTTCGAAACAATAACCCAAATATTTCAGATCTTAAGATATTCAACCCAAAAGCTTACTAAGCCAAATGATCTCCTTTGCTTTATATAGGCAAGCTCTTCCTCAAATCAAGGATCATGGGGCTCAATAATAATAATAAAATAAAACAATACCACGGGCCAGAACCATGATAACACAATACTGTCAGCTAAATACCAAGGGTTAAACATAAGGAACCCCACGTGTGCGCGCTTTACTACCTTGAAGTGTGTGCACTGGGGGTACGCACCTCATGAATGGGTAACCAACGTGTTTGGACGCGGTCCCTGCACAGCGTACCTACGGGTACACATCTTCTGAACTGTTCTCCTGCGTACTTCTTAATTTTCATCATATTGAGAGCCCTTGCCATGGGTGTTGCCATCAAGTACAACATCTGTAACCTATAACTATACCAGAAACATAATGCCAACACTATGTTTGCACTCATGTATTTAAATTCCATGATGACTAATTGAATATATATTTTAGATTATCCTACATAGATTGTGGTTCCTTTTCATATTTTAATCATGTGCACATGTTATAATTATAGAAATTGGAGCTAGAGTTGCAACATACAAGCAAAGAGGAAAGGAAGGCTTGCTACAGATTCCAGGTAGGCTTCTTTTCCACACTCTAATTTCTCTAAAGAAAACATTGAGATTTTTTCTTTTTGTTGTTATAGATCAAACCACTAGATCTAGGGAATTCACCTTTGTCCACAATAGTGAAAATTATGCATAACAAAAGTCATAACTGCTTTGGCCAATATCACTGTGACAAACTTTTTGGACAAGGTATCAAGTAAAGATCACATTTATTTTCCAAAAACTATCTAATAAACCTTTATCAAGCCATCCTTATGATCATAACATGAATCATTTATGCCACTAAATCTGAATGGATGCATCCAAGAAAAGTCATATAAGTTTCATGCATATACCAAGAATGAATCATGTAGGTTCCATCCATTTATTATGATATTACTTCATATTGTATCAAAACTATTTATAATTCAACCATTATGGCAAGGAAAATGACACCAATACAAAACCATTATTGAATATTCATATTATTCACTTAAATTTAGTATGCTCACAAAATATTATCATCAAGGAAACTCATGAGATATCTAGTCAAAACCCTAATTTTTTATCATAGTGAGTTCAATCAGTCCATAACCCAAAAACATATGAAGCATCATGTTGATGTTCTAAAGGATATTTATGAACTATAAAGCATCATCTAACTGCTCATCTATACTAATTAATCAGATCTTATCAAACCCTTCCAATTGTTATCAAATACTGTCATACACTATCTTCAATGATCAAATCAAAATAATATAGTGATAGGCATATTTCGGTCACTTGCAAACACAAGTTTAGTCAATACATTCACATTCTCTATAGTAAGTCAAACATTCCAACTTCCCTACTAGTGGAAATCTCTGATGTCTGCTTCATATTTGAAGGACTGTCATATTGCTCGTGAATTCTTGATTTTATGCATAAGGTTTGAGTTTTGTGACATACATCCATAACCACACACATAGGCTTTCATTCATGTGGTTGAGAGGCTACAAATGCACCCTCAAACTTGAAACTAGCTTAGAGTAAGGAAAAAGCTCTCTTCTCATACCAGAACATGTTGGACACCAAAAATACTATATATGTGTTTAGTTATGTCCAGAAAACACATTTCAATAGTAAGGAATCTCCAATATATCTAATGCAATAGACAATAGGAGAAGGGATCTTATAAAGAGATTCTCCCTCTTCAAGAGAAGCCAATTCAATGATCATCATTAAAAACATCAACCTATCTATCAAATAATTGTCATGCATCATCAAAACTATTAGATCATAAAATATAGCTATATTAGGTTCTGAAACATATATCCATCATATTCATAACATGTCAACATCAACCACTTCATTATCATATATGAACTTGACATAAATAACTTATCAAGAGTTATAGTCTTATGATTAGGGAAACAAAGAGGTGATTCATCATACTTCAAGCATTGTGAACACACGATCACTTACATAGATTTTTATGTCAAGTTAGGTAATCCACATTTTACCGTATGATATAATTACTAATTCTATCAAAACCTAACCAAGGATAACAAGAATATCTTGTATATCAATATTATTGACATACTATCATCTTTGAGGTTACCATGCTTATGACAAATATTATCAATAGTATCACGTTAAAATATATTAAAATCAAGGTACTAGCCTTCTTTATGGGATCACAATATCCAAAATGATAGATGCTAGCCAAACATCATGTATACCAATATATCAAGGATCAATATTAAGTAGGTTTAGAGAATCATGAAGTTCATCAAGTCTAAAAGTTAAGATACTTGTTCACTATCAAGTACACCGTCGCCTCACAAGTACCATGAATGAAAATTTCATATGCATGAGCCATTTGTGAAGGTAAAATTCCCATCATACCTTATGGATTACGTTGTCATCCTGTATTGTATTTATAACTTTGAAATAAAGAACCATACATACCTTGAGTGTTCAAATACCTGTGCACCTTCTTATTTTACATAGGAAGCTATAACACTTTTTCAACTTTTCATCAAGCAGTTCTTTACATTTTCCAAAGCTAATTCTTATATTCCTCTACTATCCCTGATCCCTAAGAAGGATCCACTTATCATAACTCATTAGGATGTTAGAAGCATCCATATACTCAAATATACGTGCAATACGTATAAGTAATAAGCAAAACAAAAATCAGATCTAAAAAAAGGTAAAGACATAAAGGAGCACCATATATAAAAAAGTACTTATCTTCAATGAGAGGTGATCAAATCCCTCTTTAACCAACCTTTAGGATCCATCAATGCCCACTTTCATATGACAATGTTACCTTCTTTATCTCAACCAAATTTTACAACAACCAAGCCTAGTAGAGATTATCCCATCTAAGGCTTCATGAAATATCTCACAAGTTCTTGTACATCTTCAGATCAATCATGCTAGGGTTTATAAATTACATATCTCAAATATTTGACATAAGCTATGGTTTCTCACAAACCCTAAGCTCATAATATCCATTAAACCTTAATAACCAAATTGGCTAGAGTTTCCTTTAAACCCTATTATTATTTTAGACCTCGTCCATCTTCTCTTGCATCCATTAAGGGTTTATTCATAGGGTTGATCTTCTATGACTTTTCTTCATCCTAGATCTAATACCATGTTAATTTTTCTTAGGTTTATATTGTTGTTTTCTTTGATAAGTGCATTTCATTATTTCATACTAAATTCACCCCGTAGCATCATAACATTATTCAAATTTACATAAACTATTTAACAACATATGCAACTATATAGAAATACTAATGTCATCATAAATGCATTATCACATAAAATAACAATATAAGAAAATCATTCACACATATAGACACCAGGATTGGTCGGAGACCAAGGAAAAAACCCTTTCAAATTCTTCTTCTTATAAGATTACAATTGAATAATTTAGCACATGAGAGTACAATGACCCATATCTTCATTCATACAACTATTTAGAAACATCAACTAAAAAACATTAATCAAATGAACCCAACAATGCTAATACAAAACCATGATTGATGAGCTTGTAATCAACTATCATTGTGTGTACTTAACTGTCAAACTTTTTGGTCAACGAGCGAAATGTTCAGTCGACTCAAAAACCAAATGTTAAGTCCCAAATGTATACTAACATTTAAATGTCAATGGATGAAACAATTTAACCCCATGCATATGCTTGCATGGTTATGGTTGTGACCAAAAGCTATTGTTGTCATGCTTACCACTGAGAACGAAAGCCATAGAACATAGTTGTGAGCTTCAAACCCTGCAATTTTAGACCATAGTGAACCAATATCTGTGAACCCGCCTCAGAGATGTGCTAGAAAAAACCAATAAAAATAATATAATAATGATCCAATGCGATGTCAAAATTAGTTTGAGGTCACTTGTATTTATAGCCTTCCAAGGGTGTCCAATTTTCTTTTGGTCCAACCTAATCAAATATGCACATGTGGGATTTAATTCAAAAATACACTTTCCCTTGTCCAAATTGAGCGCTTCAATAGTAAAAATTAGTCCTCTTGAAAAGAGGAATCTCATACTATGGTTGGAATTTTTCACTGAGTTGAAAAATTAAAACTACAACCCATTAAATGTAAGCTCTCGCTTTCTTGCCATGTTCTTCCATCTTTCATACTATTTTCAAAATCAGATGAACAATACTTTCTTGCTACAAATATAATTTATTGGTCCAGATTTATGTAGGAAAAAATGAAATACATACATACAAACAAACATAGAACTACAACAAAATAAAAAATTTAATTCAATAGTAATAGAGTACTAAAAATTGTTACATGCAGAAAGGAAATAAACTAGTTCGTGTGATGGTAGCTTATCTATCAGAAGAGGTGTTGAATAAATGTCTTTTGAACTGTGTCACAATGAGGCTTGGAGGCCTATTTACTATTGAGAAACAATGTAAAACCAGAAACATCCAAAAACCTAACCCTAGGATATGAGGAGCCCAAAGTCGATGGTCCCCATTAGGGTAAATTGGTACATCAACTTCTTGGGATCATAACTTTGGCATACGATCTTTTTTTGACGCGTAAAATACCTTGTTAGAAATATATATATGAGGACTAATAACCTCGAATGCAAACCCATAATATAGGCTATGATTTTTCTCATTTCCATGCAAAAGTATTTTAGGGTGTTAAAGTGTCTTTAGAATTTTAGGACCAGAAAAAATGCCAAAAAAAAAAAAAATTGTGCTACAATTAAGGAAACTAAAAGAAATAGTTGTGGTGGTCCAAGTGGAATAGGAAATGGGAAAAAAATGTCCACCTGGATTATTCTTCCTCCCTAATGAATCAATGGGACCCAATATATTTAGTTCCTCCATGAGATGGGCAAGTTTCTACTAAACTTGGTCCCTTGTGAGCCACTTGCCCTTATGTACGACTTGGCCAACTTCGAAAAATTGATAGAGTTGGACCTTTTATTCGAAATTGTGTCCATGATACAATTGGTTATGGCTTGTTTCATGCAATTGGGTTTGAACTCTATTATTGTTGGCTTTTCGACAATGTTTGAGGTGTATAATAGTGGTAGAAACTATAGCCGAAGGCAGTCCACATTGAACACTCAGTGTAGACCAACGAATGGGGGAATGCTAAGCTCAAAATAGTTGTCTCCCACAACCTTGGTGATGGTGTAAGGCTCATATCAAAGTAGTCGAAGCTTCTCTTGGGCTCTCGCAAGGTGTTTATTCTTCAAATGAAACCAAACTTTGTCACCTACCTTAAACCTATGTGTCACTCGATGCTTATCATGTCACTACTTGTACTTGGGATTATAATTATCCAAGATGTGTTCAACCTACTAGAATATGTCCTAGATGTGTTTGATGAACATTGTTTATTTATTAGACTCAAAATGTACATGTGCATATTTTTCCCATGTAGTCACATGAGGCATGTCAACATTATTCAGACACTATGGTCGAAATCCAGAGCAAGTTGAAAGGGACTATGACAATTCGAGATATGGAGAGCCATATTATAACTGTGTTGCATATAACGAAGGCTCTCATCCAAGGTTCATGAATGTTTGGAGTTGTACATGCAAAGTATGTGCACTATCATCTTGTTAATGACTTATGTATGACCATTAATATAGGGATGGAATGATATTGACTTGGTAAGATTGGTGTCCAATAATGTCTAGAGGATCAGCGAAAGTGTGCTCAGGAACCTTCCATCTTGATATGATATAATGGTCTATGAGATCCCAAAATGTATTGACACTCATTCAAAGAATATTTTTGTAGTGTCCTCTATTGTGATTTTCTTCTTGCAGGCTACCAATGTAGCCATCTTAGAAAATATTTCCACAACCACAAATACACATTGATTTCCATGATTGGAAGGAGGTAGGACAAATAAATAGTCCATGGAGATGGATTTTGAGGGCTAGATTGGAGTAGGAAAACGAGTGTAGAGGACTTGATTCTTCATGATTGCCTTGGTGATGCCATAGTTAGTGCAAGATATGATATATTTTCTGACATCTTGTCAAAGGTTTGGCCAATAAAAATACTTTTGTAGTACAAACATAATTTTATCTACACTAAAGTGTACTAGGACCTCACAATAGTGTGTCTCCCAAATTAGCTTGGAATGCTCACTTGGAGGAACCAAAAGGTTTCCCATGTATGATAATAACGCAACCTGGAGGCGTAAATCTAAAACTTTCTTCCCATAAATTAGCATATGGTAGGTGGTGGTGAACGTGGGATCATTTTTGTACAATTGTGGTCATCCAAAGGTCTCTTGGTCATCAGTGTTGAGAACAATAGTTAGTGTTGCAGCTCAGGGCCAACTAACGAAAGCTCCAACATGATTGATGCTTCCCTTTTTCTATTTAATTTTCAAGTGGAAATGTTGCAGATATGTAAACCACTTGTGATGGTAATCATTCTGTAACTTTCCTTATGTTTAGATGAAATGAAGAGTTTGGTGATCGTTGTGGATGACCATATCCTTCCCTAGAATGTAATGCTTCCATTTTTGGCAATCGTGTATGATAGAATACATATATTTATCCTAGGTGGGGTACTTCTGAATTGTATCCAAAAGTGTCTCACTATGATAGGCCACTCAATTCCCTTGTTCCATGAAAATTACATCGATAACATAGTGAGAGGCATCTATGTCAATTTAAAATGGTTGTTGTAGGACTCACAATGCGAGTATAGTTATAGAGAAGAGATAGCACTTCAACTCTATGGAAAAATGAGAAAAATGAACCCCAAACAAAAGTAGACCAGGAAAGTATGCAAGTCTAAATGGCACTACTTTTTCATTTTCTGTAATAAACAATTGTGTGAAGCTTGTTACTTATGCCACAATTTATGAGGAGTCAAATTGTTTAAACTTGGCTCATTCATTTTTCAATTTCATGTTGTAGAAATAGAGAATAAATATCTGACCAAACAATGTAATCTTGGCAGATAAGTAGATAGGTAGAGTAAATAGAAAGGAGCTCAACAGTGTAATCTGAGCCCTTGGATGTAATAAATGCAGACTTAGGTAGGCTTGCCATGTAAAATAAAAGCAAGATTTAATAAGGGTTTGCCAGTCTAAGTGCACCCAAATAAAGAAGGAAAAAATGCTAGGTTAAAGTAGGTAGGGTAGGTAGATGATGTTGCAGAATGATGTATGTGATGAATAATGTCTCTAAATGTGTTAATATTTCATTTTTCATTTTAGGGATAAGGCATACACTACATTAAAGATGTCACAAGCAAAGCAAAGTCATAATGATTAACTCCCCTTCTCATTTTCCCTAATTATTCACTAATTTCCCCTAAGCACTAAGGTATTTGCTAAATTGGAGGGGCTTAGAGTATTTCTCTAACTTCTAGAGGGATCGGATCCTCGACCCAATAATTTAAGAAAACCTAAGTACATAGAATCATCCCTAAGCCATTCATTCACTTTCATAAGTCTTTTCCTAAGTAAGTCTTTTCAGAATCACCATAAGGCCTTTTTCCAAACCAAATACAACTACCTAAATGGCTCAGACATCCTAGGACTGTGGGAATCCAACCTTCCCAGATATTTTCTCCCCCTAGTCCATGTTTTTCCCGATATAATTCATCAATGTTGTGCCAATTATGATCCTAAGCGTAGAGCTATTATGTCCCCAAGTCAAACAATCCTCTTTCCCATAACAATTGCATCCATTAAAGAAATGTTGCAGTTCTCCCCTGGTCATGCTCTCACTACACTTTCTATGGTGTATTTACTTGAGAAAGCCACTAAATTACCACAATCAGAACTCATTCGCCTCTGTCATACCTTCATGTTAGAAAAACATTAGACCAAAGGCCCACCCCCTTATGGACAGACCTTCTTCATAGATATCCGAAGACTTATTGTATACATGATATCTTTAGCTATCAGATTTAACACTGGTGAATGCGTTGATGAGGTCACCCTTGTTTTATTATCAATCTTTACTCCTGGACAACCCCCTGCTCTTAAATATGACTATGCCTCCTATATTGCCAATAAAATGCATGACCAATTTTTGAGACTGGACAATGAAGGAGTCTTCAAATACACCTCATTCATCTATTATCTCATGTTGTATTATCAATCAGACAACTTCCCTTTCCACGTCAAGAAACTTGACACCAATGGAAATCCAAGGTCTGTTATGTTTTGGAGTCCCAACTTCCATAAATCCCCTGAGAATCCTTACACCTACAATGAGTTCATTGATATGTTTGTGCATCCAACAACCACCTTATTAATAGGAGTTTCCCCTCCTAGGATTAGTGATGATATAAAGAAAATCCTCCAACTCTCCAAGTAGTACAGAATAGGTGATTGGTACCTGTACAAGAACCATACAGAAATCAGGATCTATGGGGGTGAGCTCTGCCCCTTTAAACTACCATAGTATTTTCCAATGAGACTCTTTGTATTGGAATATTTCAGGCAAATGATAAATGTACACTTAGTCCATTTTTGTAATGTAAAGAAGAAAGCTCAGCTTAGAATCAAGAATCAGTTAAGCTCTTTTGTTTACAATGATATAGAAGCATGGAGAGAAACAGAAATTTTTTTAGATGATCATCTTAAGTTACAAAAGAGTTTTGGGTGGAAACCATATGACCCTTACAACTTTATATGTGATAGAAGAATGAAGAACAGATTGTCACCATACATACATCATAGGATCCCAGAAATTGAACAATTTACAAATATGGATGAATAGAGGGAGAGGACCCTAATAGACACTGATAGTGAACAAGTCAATATAGAAAACGCTATGAAAGATCTTGAGAAAACCCTTGAATTGGATTCTTTTGGGCATGTACCATTCGAGTTATCTCAAAGGACAGGAATTGGTGCATCCATTGTTGGAACCTCTCAGCAACCTCCACATAAAATCAACACACTAGCCCCAAGCACATCTAAAAGCAAGGAGTTAGAAACCACAGAATAATCTACAATGTCAAGACAGCCTGAAACTTCCAAAGAATAGGTCGAAATGACAACTCCTCCAACTCAAACCAATGTATAAGGACCACGAAGCTTACAAACTCCTCTGAATGAGGAAAGAAATAAAAAGAGAGATAGGGAAACTACTACCCCAACCAATGGACCTTCAGGACAGCCTAAGACAAAAAGGCAAAGACTGAATCATCTTTCAGAGGAAGAAATTGTTGAAGAGACTATAGATGGTCAAAGAGAAGAAAGGGTAGTTAGCCAGCAAACTTTCCCATTTGGAGGAACATCCACTAGCTCACAGAGGCAAGAGCTAGAAAGACAACATAGTGTTGAGGTATCATCCGTCAGGCCACTAGGTAAAGATGCCTCAGATATCAAGTAAACATTCATAGAAATAAAGGCTAGGAATGATCCATTGAGGCTTCAAATTTACAATCAATATTTGAGAATGGACCCCACAAATCAGCAAAGATTGTTTAAGGCTGTGACATTAAAGAGGGAAAAATGATAATGAGCTACTTCAAGCCAAAGGTACAACAACCTCAATCAACAACAGATTATCTTAGAACAAATTTGGAAGTCTTGGCAAAGGATATTCATCCTACGGATCAGATTGAATTGCATAAACAAACTAGAGAAATGATTTATTCAACCTTGACTGGTAAGGCAATGATGGCCCATATGCTACAAATTTTTTTGGATAATACAACTACCCAGCTACACTTAGAGAAAGCCTCCTCTCAAGCTAAAGATAATAGAATAAAATCATTAGAAGAAATCATCATTGGATTGGGACATGATCCAAAAGATGTGAAGGGTATAGAAGCATTAATCAAAAAGAAGAATGAAGATATTGCTGCCTTGAGGAAGCAACTAAAGTTGCCTCCAAGGAATCCACAGACTTCTGAGGTCATAAAGCAAAAATCTGAAGAAGAGATGATGGATGTACTCTTGAAATTTAATGAATGATTGAATGAGACAGAGAAAGAATTAGAAAAAGCATTGAAGGACAAGCAGGGAGAGTCAACCTCTTAGCCTCCGGATGTAATACCAATGGTCTCAACAGCAGTCCCCTCTACACTTGGGGCAGCACTAGCTCCGAACATCCTAACAGCCACAACAGCCACAGCAGATGTGGTCATAGGTACAACAACAACAACAACAATAGGACTAGCACAAGGTAGCAGTGCATATTTGAGCACAAAGGAATTAATAAAGTCAATGGAAGACATGAAACTACAAGTTTCAGAGCTAAAATAGGTAAAAGAATAGTTTGCTAAGATGGAAAGAAATTATGACCTCTCAAAGATAAACATTGCAGAAAAAAAAAGAGAGATTAAAGCATCAGAAAATAAAGTAAAAACATTAGAAAAATATCTCACTTTTGACAAGCCTCTGGCAGAAATCAAGAAAATTCTTTGGGCCAACATCACTCAATCCATAAATCATGTTTGGCCATCCATTCAAGTAATTTTTGAGCAGATTGATCTAGTGAAGACATGATAGGAAGAAATTCAAAAGAAAAAAGCACAATTAGGACAAATTCCTAATAAAGCCAATAGGCTCATATATTTTTTGAACACTAAGCATAGTGAACAACTGGAAGGATTTGGCATCACATATAGGATAGAAACCATTTTGGAGATTAAAAGGGTGTTAACCAAGAAAACTTTGATGTAGAATTTGGAAAGAGGATGTCATGCTATGCCGGTGGAGATTAATGCTTTCATGGAGAAGTTTTCCATTTTACAGAATAAAGGGCTACCAAGTCCTTTAGTGATTAATGACAGATTAATGCAGCATAGACATTATTTAGATAAATTGATGATCCAGGTGGATATTGGTGGCCACCTGCCAGGTCCACCTGGACCCCCACCATTTTCTTTCTCAGCATTTTCAGTTTCCTTGATTGTAGCACAACTTACTATTTTTAGCAGTTTTTCGGGTCCTGAACTTCCGGAGCTGTTTTGAGGCCCTAAACGATGTTTTTTGGGGAATCCGGGGGCAACATGGGTCCATGTGATGGACCGATGATGCCTATTCCAACAATGATAGTGCTCGAATAGATCTTTCTAATGAGCTATTGTACGCGTCAAACGGAGATCATATGCTAAAGTTACGACCTCGGGAAGTTGATGTACCAACTTAC
>APFE030842926.1:3497-16512 GCA_000404065.3 Pinus taeda | reverse complement strand
ACCATCGCCCTAGCTAGTTTATTTCCATTTTTGATTGTAAGCATATTTTAGTATTTTCCATTAATGAAATGAAGTATTATTTCCGCTGCATATTGGTGTATATGGTTATCTCTATAATTTGTTGCGTTCCTGTTTAAATCCGGATCAATTGAATAAATATGCAAGCAATCAAACAAGTTCATCAACATGTGCATCATGAATAAAAGCACTCACTATAGGCCGAGTTCTCTATGATAGCCTAGAGAACTTATTCTATGTTGAGCATGAGTTGAAACACTTATTCCCAATTCAATTCACATTCTTTAGGTATACAAAAACAGATGAAACCCTCAGAAAGCTTCTGAAAATTAGAATACCACAGCTAAAATGGTGGGAATAAATGCTTGAAATTTTGTAATTTATCTATTGTAAAAAGTAAATTTTTATTTTTATTTCAGTCAAAAGGATAAAAGAGGATGAAAAAAGATCAATAGGTAAAGAGTATCAGATGCAGGTAAAGTGTATCAATAGGAAGATCAAAATAGAGCAACCAACACATAATTACACCAAGGACATCAAGAGGCCAAATCATAGGGCCTAACTCCAGAACATTCTCAAGAATAGGGACAGCAAACCTTTCGGTTGCCCTATTTGTCATCTACAAAGTCTTTTGGCCCTATTTTCTTGATAGATATGATTAGTCATCCCAGTTTATATCTCACTTTGTTATGAGATATTTTGTTGTAAAGTTTTTGTATAAAAATACCCCCATTTGAAGTATTAGGGGTGGATTCTTTGACATTGTTGTAAAACTGATATTTTGGAATAAAAAGTGTTGTTGGGAAAATTTTTCATGGTTGGCTAGATGAAGGATTGATGTAAAGGACTTTTCTCAGGATTCTTGTGTTGTACATCAAGCAAACAAATATCTTATATCTCATGTGTTAGTGTTTTCTGGTTTATTATATTCATTATGTTCCATATCTTAACATTAAATGAAAAGGAATAATTCAGAAAGTGCTTAAGTGCAATCTGTCTTCAATTGTTTTTGTTCTCAATGTTTTCCTCTAAGCTAGTATAAATAGTGAATTCTTAATTGCTCATGTTTCCTAGTTATTCACTTTAATCATTTAGCAAATAATTCTTTATTTCTCTTTATTAACGGTTAGTCATGTTATATTTTCTTAAATTATGTTAAAGAATTCTTGATTGCTCTTTAACCCCTTAAGTCCATCTCATCTTTTTACGTCTCTATTTTCTCTCTGTTCAGCTATTTTTCCCTGTGAAAGCATCCTTTATTGAGAAACCAAATCCAGTTGAGCCATTTTTCCCTGACTCCATTAACCCAATGGACTAAACTATTCAGTTCTACCCCTTTGCTATTGAACTTCACTAACAAATTCAAACAAAACCCCAGGCTCTAATAACTAGCCTAAAACCTTGTCAAACAAAGCTAAAACTTAAAGAGAGAGTTTTTTCTGGATACATATTGGCTAGATTATGTATCTAAAGGATTAGTTTGTGGTTACCTTGGACCCCTTTCCCCTTCTTACAACTTTTAGGAAAATCTGAGTGATAACATAGTGGTGACTCCACTAGGGAATGGAAATTTGTTGTTATTGTTGTTCACTTTCTAAGCTACAGACGGAGCCTGAGTTTAGCCAGGTAGCCTTCAACCTGCTCTTGCTTTACAAGTGCATACTAGATGAATGCTACTTCAGTCTATCTTTGGTCTAATTTATGAACTGAACATATACTAGTTCCTCAGTCAAATAAATCTTTAGGAAGGTTTTTAATCCAAATCTGAAACATCTTAAAGAAAACAAAGAAGTTGTTGTTTATTCAGAAAATCATAACCAGGAAACTTGGCTTCAGAAAGGAATCGTTATACTAGGTCAAGTCCTGACCCAAATCCACCACCTACGTTTGAAACCCTAATATGATGCCCAGAATTCTTAGGAGACAAGAAAGTTAAGAAGGTACTACTACTTCTCACCCTATCTATAGATCAAGATCTTTTCCTGTGATTTGGATCTATCTTGAGGATGAACCTTTTGATGAACAATTTGATACTCATTTGTTTGTAACATTCTCTAAAACTGAATCAACCCACTTGGTTCCAGACCCAGTATTTATTGAATATTTACAATTTGAAGCTGTCAGTGTTTCAATTGATAGACATTTACAAAATTCAATACAATCTGAACTCACTTCTGAATGAACGCCTGATCCCTCTATAATCATTACTTCTTCTCCAAGTTCCTCATCAGCTCCTCATACATATCAACCCCAAACCGCTCCACCACAAACACCTCCTTCTACCCCTCCATCCATAACCCATATTCCAATTGTTACCCCTACCACATCAGTTGTTACATCTATACCTGTAGTCATGGCAAACAGGTATACCCCCCTGAATTTACCTGCTAACTTGGGTGCTATGCCCCAAGACTATCAAAGTAAAATCACTCCTTTTGATGGTTATGATACTTACACAGCTTAGCGACATACCAAAAAAATGACTGACTACTTCGAAATATATGAGGTTGATGCTGATGATGTTAGAATGAGGGTATTTATTCAAAGTCTAACTGGTGATGTCAGAACTTGGTTTAGAGCCCTAGGAGCAAATAGTATAAATGGCCTACAAACTCTTTATACACAATTTTTAGATCGTTGGGAGAAGAAGAAAGGTCCTCTGTGGATCTTATCAGAATATGAAAACCTTAAGAGAGGAACCCAGGAAACTGTACAAGATTACTGCACTAGGTTTAATGTTTTTTATAATGCAATTCCTCAAAACCTCAGACCCCCACCTAATTTAGCCCTGATCAAGTTCTCAGATGGATTTGATTCAGATATGGCTTTTTATCTAAGGGAAAGAGCCCCCAAAACTTTATAAGAAATGAAAAGTATAGTTGTAAGTGTTGCGGCTAATTTAATATCAAAACGTGCCAAGGCTAGAAGTGAAAGAAGGATCCCTCTAAAAGAAGAATCTTCACCTGTGGAACAAAAACTGGATGCTATAATCAAAGGAGTGGAAAGAATAGGGGATAGGGTGGAAACCATAGAAAGGAAATCACCTTGGGAGGGTCAGTAGGCCAATACAGGAAGGAATCCCAATTTCCGAAAAAACCAAAATCAAAACACTGGGAAAATTGGCCCTGATCAGAACATTAGGCCCCCTTTCCAAGAGAATTACATAGAAACTTCTAGTTTTGAAGATCCACCAGAAGACACTCAGATAAACCTAATTGGACATAACAATGAAGGAGAAGTGTTTTTAACTCAAGAAGATCAAGAGGCTTATGTTCTCAATCAATTTCAAACTCAGTCAGGAGAATTGTTTGACTTCAGGGAGGGATATGATACAACTATCTATGAAGTGCACAAGCAATACAATTTGAGAAGTAGAAGAATTGATGTTCCTAATAACAACAAACAAAAAGGTCCAAAATAACCAGCCAAAGGTAAAGCAGTACCTGCACATGTACAAATTTTGGCCAGACCTAACAACAACCCTTCTAATCCAATAATAGAAGATATATCTGATAATCAATAGAATAATAGAGATTCTTCCATACCCCTTACTTCTAATGAAAATGTGGAAGAACCACTAGAAGTTAATCTAGGAGAAAATGTAAGTACTAACCCTACTCATGAAAAAGACAAGAACACTGAAAATCCAGAAAATAGAGAGAATCCAACCATTCGAAACACTAAAGCCCAAACTGAAAAACCTTTCAATCTGGAAGCCAAAGTAGGCAAATTAAAAGTAGCTATTCCATTGTCCAAATTAGCTAAACATTATGCCTACCGAGAATAAATCAACAGATCACTTAAAATCACTGGAACCGAAGACTTTGTAAATTTTTTTGATGACCAACCAAAACTAATATCTGGACCAAAAGTAAATGGAAAACACCTGGAAGGAAGTGTTCCTCCCTTCTATGTGAGTTTAAATATTCATGAAAAAATCATCCATAATGCCATGTTTGACTCTGGGGCATCTCACAACTTAATGCCCAAATTTGTAATGGAGAAATTAGATCTTTACATCACAATACCTTATAAAGATTTATTTTCTTTTGATTCAAGCGAAGTGAGATGTTTAGGGCTAATAAAAGACCTGTGTGTTTCTTTAGTTTAGTACCCTACTAAAAAAATCTTGATGGATATAGTAGTAGCAGATATTCCTCCAAAATATGGAATGTTGTTATCCAAGTCCTGGGGTACTAAACTCCAAGGATCACTACAGTTGGACATGTCTTATGCTACTATTTCTGTTTTCAGCAAACCTAAGAAGCTATATCGAGAGACATTAATGAAATATGTAGTAAGTAGCCAGGAGAAATCACAAAATTACCCTATCTACTCAGTAAACTCATATATGGATTCATTTATTCTATATAATGTTGAAATCAATCCTGCCAACAATGAACATATTTTAACAATAGAACTAAAAGAAAGTGAAACAAGAAAACTAGGTGTTTAGATCCAAGAAGTCTCAGATACAAATGACAAATCAGATGACAAAGATAAACTTGATGAGGATAAAAAATTGAAACCCCCAGCTAAACAAATTCCCATTACCCCTGACATTGATTATGTTCATGAAATTCATTGGCACTTAGAGTTTGATGGTTCAGTAAACAAATTAGGGGCAGGGGTTGGAATTTGGGTGCATAACCTAGAGAATGACCATGTTGAAGGCCATTCCTACAGACTGAATTTTAGATGCACCAACAATATGGCAGAGTATGAAGCTCTTTTGCTAGGACATAAAATTTTAAAAAGGTTGGGAGAAATCATAGTTTCTGTTATAGGTGATTCAAAATTAATTATTAACTAGATTACTAGATTAGGATACTATAGGGGAACAATTATATAGATTCTTAATACTTTTTTGGAAACTCAACTTGTTGTAGTATCTAGGAAGCACAACTTACATGCTCATAGTTTGGCCATGTTTGCCAGTCCTTGTAAATTACCTTTTGAGCCTAACCACCAGTTCACTGCTGAAATCAGTCATATGCGAGTTATCCTTGATAATGTAAAGAACTGGCAAGTTTTCAAAAATGTTGAGCAAATTAATAACTTTCTGACATTAGATAATGAATTTTTTCATAGTCACATAGATATTGATGCTACTAAATAGATAGATGAAGTAGATGCCAACATTGTAGAAGACAGTTCAATTCAAATGCTTCATCCCACAACTTTCACCAAATAGGAAGTTTAAGACCTAAAATAGATGGACCTTGATGAGATAAATGAAGAAGAAATAGAGGTAATTGATCTGAATGATAATCATCTGCCTAAGGGACTAACTCCTCTAGAGGACCTCTTCGATTCCAATGATATTCCTAAAAGCCCAAAGATGGAACCACTAAAAGCAGACATTGAAGAGTATAACTTAGGGACATAAGAGAATCCAAAAATAATCAAACTGTCAAAATCTTTGCCTCCTGACCAGAAGTTAAAATATGTTGAACTAATGAGAGAATTCCAGGATATTTTTTCCTGGAGTTATGAGGATTTGAAATCGTATAATACCTCAATAATTCAACGTACCATACCTTTGAAGAAATACTATAAACCATTTAAATAGAAGCTTGGAAGAATCAACCCTGTATTACTACCACTAATTGAGAAATAAATTACATGTACGTATGATGCAGGAATAATTGCACCTATAAGATTTTCAGAGTGGATATCCAATTTAGTACCTACTAGGAAGAAAACTGGTGAAATCAAACTATGCTTGGATATAAGAAATGTAAACAAAGTTTCTTTAAAGGATAATTACCCTTTACCTAAGATGGATCACATTATGCAAAGGGTAGTGGGGGCCTCTAGGATTTCACTTTTGGATGGATTTTCAGGGTATAACCAGATCCTAGTTCACCCTGATGATCAAGAAAAAACTTCATTTACCACACCATAGGACACATTCATGTATATCAAAATGCCTTTTGGACTTAAAAACGCATGAGATACTTTTCAGAGAGCAATGGATATTGCATTTTCTAAAGAGATTACTTTTCAGAGAGAAATGGATATTACATTTGCTATAGAGATTCTTGATTTTCTTGTCATATATCTAGATGACATAACTGTTTTCTGTAAATCAAATCAGTAGCATTTGGATCATCTCAGACAAGTATTCCTCAAGTGCATAAGATATGGTATCTCTTTAAATCCCAAAACGTCCCTATTTGGCCTTGAAGAAGGAAAGCTCTTAGATCACATCATCTCAAAGGATGGCATTTGGATTGATCCTGCCAGAATAGAAACAATTTTTCAGATACCTCATCCTAGAAGTATGAAAGAACGTCAAGCTTTCTTAGGAAATATAAACTTTTTGATAAGATTCATATCTAATTTAGCAGAATTAATTAGGTTACTTAATAACATGCTAAGAAAGGATTCAAGTATAAAATGGATAGTTGAAGCCAAACAAGCATTTGAAGAAATTAAAATGGCTTTGACTAGAACACCAGTCCTTACAAGTCTTCAATTTGATAGAGATTTCATAATTTTTTCTTTTGCCTTAGAGCACACTATAACAACTCTTTTGCTAGAAAAGGATGACCAAGGATGTGAGAAACCCATAGCCTTTTTTAGTAAAGCACTTAGAGATGCATCACTGAACTACAAAATCATGGAAAAACAGGCATTTTCTCTTGTTAAAGCAATTAAGGACTTTAGAGTTTATATATTATATTCTCATGTGATAGCTATGTACCAAATGATGTTGTTAAGGATATCCTCACTTAGGATGGAATTAAGGGCAAAAGAGGTAAATGGATTACTATCCATATTAGAACATGATATTGAAATAACAAATCAATGAGGCCTTTTTAGATTGACCTTGTTATGCTGATATAATTTATGTATTACAAAACCTGCAGGCTCCTCCAGGGTTGTCCAGAACAAAAAGTAGATTTTTGAAGATGAAAGCTTTAAAGTTTTGCATTCTAGATAGTGCTCATCTTTGGAAAAATCATGAAGGAATCTTATTGAGTTGTTTACTAAAAAATGAAGCTGACAAGACACTTCAAGATTTTCATGCAGGAGAGTGTAGTGGATACCTCTACTGGCAATCGACTGCAGACAAGATCTTAACGATTGGTTTCTATTGGCCAACCTTGTTTTCTGATGTGAAAAAATTTGTTACCTCTTGACATAAATGCCAAATTTTTGAGGGAAAGAGAAAACTATTACCTTTACCCCTGAAACCAATCTCTATTGAAAAAACATTCCAAAAATGGGGCCTTGACTTCATTGGAGAAATCCATCATCCCTCTTATGGCCAGCATAAATGGATCCTGACTGCCACTTATTACTTTACCAAACAGATAGAGGCCATACCTTCCAGACAGGCCACCGATGCAGTGATCATAGGTTTCCTGGAAACCAATATTTTTTCTAGATTTGGCTGCCCCACAAAATTCGTAACAGATAATGCTGCAGCCTTTAAATCAAGAAATATGATCATTTTTTGCCATAAATACCACATTGCCCTAGGCCATTCCACAGCCTATTACCCACAAGGGAATGGACTAGTTGAATCCTCCAACAAAAGCCTCATAAATATCATTAAGAAAATGTTGGAATAAAATAAAAGGATTTGGCATAAGAAACTAATAAATGCATTATGGGTAGATAGATTGACAACTAAAAAATCCATTGGTACTAGTCCTTATGAATTAGTCTATGGCATGGAGGCAGTATTCCTTTCATCATTGGGAGTTCTTGTTATGAAACTACTGCAAGAAGCCCATGTGGAACCCAGTGACATCCAAAGGATGATTAATCAGGCCATAGATTTACAGCAGACCAAAGAGGAAGTGTATTAGAGATCCCAAATATGGCAAGAAAAGCTCAAGAAAATATTTGATAGAAGAACTAAAGCAGAAGATTTCCACCTTGGAGACAAAGTGTTGAGATGGGATTCCAGAAGAGAGGACAAAGGGAAACATGGGAAGTTTGACTTCCTATGGAAAGGTCCATACATTATCCAGGCTCTACAAGGAAACAATACATATTATTTGAAGAACATGGATGGTATAGCATCAGAAGAAGGACTAGTTAAAGGTCGAATGATAAAACATTACTTTGATGCTACTTATTAATTTACCATGATGATTAACTTGTACATACTATATCCTTGGTAATGTCACACTTTTGATTGGACAATGACTTTTGGAGTTGAAGCCCGAAGAGAAGGCCCTAAGCTTCAGAAGTATCATTGTCATACATATAATAAAGGAGCAGGGAAAAGCAGATTGCAGAATATAGTTAAAGTCATTCAGAGGCCATCTGATCTATTGTACTTGACTTTTCACAAGGAAAAGCCATCCCCAAGTGGAGCCAGTGTTAGGTACCTATACCAATATGTGTCATATGTCACGATTAACTTGATGAGCCATGTGATATGTTGATACCTTTTCTTGTTGCAAAGGTTTTCCATATTTAAAAAAAAAAAAAATTTAAGAAATGTAAAGAGGTTATAATCTAAAAGAAAGATAAAAGGGTAAAAAAATAAAGATGGTAAAAAAAATGAGAAAAATGAACCCCAAACAAAAATAGACCAGGAAAGTGTGCAAGTCTAAATGCCACTACTTTTTCATTTTTTGTAATAAACAATTCTGTGTAGTTTTTTACTTATGCCACAATTCATGAAGAGTCAAATTGTTTAAACTGGGTTTATTCATTTTTCAATTTCATGTTGTAGAAATAGAGAATAAATATCTGACCAAACAATGTAATCTTAGCAGATAAGTAGATAGGTAGAGTAAATAAAAAGGAGATCAACAGTGTGATCTGAGCCCTTGGATGTAATTAGTGCATACTTAGGTAGGCTTGGCATGTAAAAGAAAAGGAAGATTTGATAAGGGTTTGCCAATCCAAGTGCACCCAAATAAAGAAGGAAAAAATGCTAGGTTAAAGTAGGTAGGGTAGGTAGATGATGTTGCAGAATGATGCATGTGATCAATAATGTCTCTAAATGTGTTAATCTTTCATTTTTCATTGCAAGGCTAAGGCATACACTACAATGAAGACAACACAAGAAAAAAAATGTCATAATGATTAACTCCCCTTCTCATTTTTCCTAATTATTCACTAATTTCCCCTAAGCACTAAGGTATTTGCTAAGTTGGAGGGGCTCAGAGCATTTCCTTGACTTCTGGAAGGACCGGACCCTCGGCCCAATAATTTAAGAAAACCTAAGTACTTAGAATCATCCATAAGCCATTCATTCACTTTCATAAGTCTTTTCCTAAGTAAAATCCCATTTTACTTATGAAAAATACACTATATCACATAAAAATCCCTTTTCCACTTTGAGCCTAAGTTTGAATGTATACTCGAATGTTTTTACTTATTTCTTTTATCACATTGTTTCATATAAATTTCTGACGTATATTATATAACTCCCGGAAAGGTTCACCCTTTCCTGTATTATTAAATATATATATAAAATCCCAAAATCTTATATATCCCAACCTAGTTAAATATAGCAATAAATTGTGGTAAAATAGGACTAATGGGTTAAAAACTATCCCATTAAGAACCTCGACCTTTCACTGCATTAATTTGAATTAATTAACCCTCATGGTTAATTAAGAACCACCCCCCAACCAATCACATTTATTCCGATACAATTAAATATTTTTTATTGTGTTGGGCCCGTCGCAGTTAAGCCCCCGCCGTACTGCTCCTCCCGTCCACCGTCCGATCGCTCCCCCCTTAGTGACCAAGCATTAACGTGCGATCACTAGGTAGTTTCCATCTCGTACCTCTGCCACGCATTAAATGATTAGTGGAATCGATGGCTCCCGGCCAAATACTACATGACCTCGAAAGTGGTACGATCCTATAACGCTTACCACCTTTCACATGCGACAAAATGTCTCTTCCCGCTTACATCATATGCCCGATAATCAAAAATCCCCCACCAACCTAGATTTTGTTAATAAAACCAATGCAATGTCATTTTCGATGTTTTATATGGCAAACTATGTTCCCATGCAATGTGATGTCCCAGTCAATCGCTAAAGCTTTCCAACTGCCAGTTGGTCAGAAAATCTATAGCAATGCACTCCAGAACTTGTTATTCAACCTACCGTTGTACTGTTCACTTCTCCATTATAGGTATTTATCCAATTTATACTGACACCCTGTAATTTTTTATTTTCTACATAAAATTCCACCAGAAAAATCTAAATTCAGTACAGGTCCAAACTTTATTTCACTATATAGGTTCCCAAAACCTGCTGTTTTGTCTACTCTCCACAGAAAACTGCAATTCCATTTTGAATCCACAATAACCAAAAACGGAAACCCGTATAGTTCTGAATGTCACATCCATAAATGCTCCTCACAAAGATTTACACTATCTACCTCTTGAAGATAAAGATTACCAAATAAAGGACTTATCCACTGATAAAAATCACCTTAAGGCCTTTTGCCAAGCTAGAGACAACTACTTAAATGGCTCAGACATCCTGGGACGGTGGGAATCCAACCTTCCCAGATATTTTCTCACCCTATTCCATGTTTTTCCTGATATAATTCATTAATGTTGTTCCAATTATGATCCTAACAGCAGAGTTGTTATGTCCCCAAGTCAAACAATCCTCTTCCCCATAACAGCTGCATCAATTAATGAAATGTTGCAATTCTCTGCTGGTCAAGCTCTCACTCCACTTTCTATGGGATATTTACTTGAGAAAGCCACTGAATTACCACAATAAAAACTCATTTGCCTTTTTCAGACCTTCACGTCAAAAAAACATCAGCCCAAAGGTCCACCCCATTATGGACACACCTTCTTCACAGATATTGGAAGACTTATAGTGGACACAATATGTTTAGTTATGGGATTCAACACTATTGAATGCATTGATGAGGTCACCCTAGTGTTATTTTCAATCTTTACTCCTGGACAGCCCCCTGCTCTTAAATATGACTATGCCTCCTATATTACCAATAAAATACATGACCAATTTTCGAGACTAGACAAAGAAGTAGTCTTCAAATACACCACATTCATCTATCATCTCATGTTGTATTATTAATCAGACAAATTCCCTTTTCATGTCAAGGAACTTGACACCAAAGGAAATCCAAGCTCTATTATCTGTTGGAGTCCCAGTTTCCATAAATCCCTTGAGAATCCTTACACCTACAATGAGTACATTGATATGTTTGTGCATCTAGCGACCACCTTATTAGTAGGAGTTTCCTCTCCCAGGATAAGTGGTGATATAAAGAAAATCCTCCAACTCTCCAAGAAGTACAGAATAGGTGATTGGTACCTGTACAAGAACCGTATAGAAATCATGATCTATGGGTGTTAGCTCTGCCCCTTTAAGCTACCAAAATATGTTCCAATGAGACTCTTTGCATTGGAATATTTCAGGAAAATGATAAGTGCAGACTTAGTCCATTTTTGTATTTCCAAGAAGAAAGCTCAACTTAGAATCAGGAATCAGTTAGGCCCTTTTGTCTGCAATGATAGAGAAGGATGGAGAGAAGAAAAACTTTTTTTAGAAGATCATCTTAAGTTACAAAACAGTTTTGGGTTGAAACCATATGACCCTTACAACTTTATATGTGATAGAAGAATTAATAACAGATTGTCAGCATACATACATCGTAGGATCCCAGTAATTGAACAATTTCCAAATATGGATGAATGGAGGGAGGGGACCCTAATAGAAACTGATAGTGAATAGGTCAATATAGAAAATTCTATGAAATATCTTGAGAAAACCCTTCACCCAGATTCTTTTCGGCAGGTACTATTTGAGTTATCTCAAGGGACAGGAATTGGTGCATCCATTGTTGGAACCTCTTAGCAACCTCCATAGAAAATAAACATACCAGCCCCAGACACATTTAAAGGCAAGGAGTTAGAAACCACAGAACAATCTGCAATGTCAAGACAGCCTGAAACTTCTAAAGAATAGGTCCAAATGACAACTCCTCCAACTCAAACCAATGTAGAAGGACCTCCAAGCTTGCAAACTCCTCTGAATGAGAAAATAAATAAAAAGAGAGACACAGAAAATACTACCCCAACTAGTGGACCTTCAGGACAACCTGGGACAAAAAGGCAAAGATTGAATCCTCTTTCAAAGGAAGAAATTGTTGAAGAGACTATAGATAGTCAAAGAGAAGAAAGGGTAGTTGGCCAGCAAACTTTCCCATTGGGAGGAACATCCACTAGCTCACAGAGGCAAAATCTAGAAAGACAACATAGTGCAGAGGTATCATCCCTCAGGCTACCAGGTAAAGATGCCTCATATATTAAGAAAACATTCACAGAAATAAAGACCAGGAATGATCCATTAAGGCTTCAAATTTACAATTAATATTTGAAAATGGCCCCCACAAATCAGCAAAAATTAATGTCGGCCTATGACATTAAATACGGCAAAATGATAATGAGCTACTTCAGGCCAAAGGTACATCAACCTCAATCAACAGCAGATGGTCTCAGAACAAATTTAGAATCTTTCGCAAAGGATATCCTGTTAGGATATTCCGACACATAGGAATAGTTAAGTATAACGTGGTCTAGTATAGAGTTAGGTAAAGTGTGTTTCTTTACTATGTACATTTGTAACTTACAATCCGACGGTCACGATATGTAGTGATCTGACAGTTCATTCTCTCCTCGCTATTACCGACACTTGATATTTGGCTTGACACCCGATTGGTCCATGAATTCTATTTAAAGCGCATGGAGGGTCATTTGTAGGTTCACCGTGTATGAGAGAAGCTTATGTAAATTTTCATTCTTTTATTAATAAATGGCCTGTAGTAGCCACGTTGGTGTAGGCCGTGGACTGTTTCCCTCTCTAAGGGTTTCAACCATGTCAAAATACTAGTGTATTGATCTGTGATCTATTTGTGAGCGGTGTCCTTTTCGTGTTTTGTCTGAGGAACTTACCCTGTAAATTCCTACATGGTATCAGAGCTATTTGAGGGCCGCATCCGTTGTTGATCCAAATCTGAAGCC
>APFE030842899.1:0-82726 GCA_000404065.3 Pinus taeda | reverse complement strand
ATTTAAGAAATAAAAGAAGGAAAGAAAAACAAGAAAGCTAAAAAAAAAAAATCAAAGGAAAGTAGAGAAAAAGTAGCGTGCAGACACATGGAGGGTGTGCATGTAGCATGCAGACACATGGAGGGTGTGCATGTGGTTTCCCTTCCAAGGTT
Source organism: Pinus taeda (assembly GCA_000404065.3). Taxonomy (NCBI): domain Eukaryota; kingdom Viridiplantae; phylum Streptophyta; class Pinopsida; order Pinales; family Pinaceae; genus Pinus; species Pinus taeda. The sequence continues at coordinate 82,574 of APFE030842899.1, read as the reverse complement.
TTGTTCTATTTAATGAATGGTGAGGAGGATGGGAGGGGGCTCCATCATTCGGAGGTTCTATCTTGCATTCTCTTGGGAGAATGGTATACTAAGACTTAGAAATACTGGCAGTAGTCGTTGATTGAGGGCTTGGGGGTGGCCAGTTGTAGCAGAATCCTGCGCAATTGAGCCTACGGTTGGGAGGAGAGTCGTTCCCAAAACCCTGTTGTGGTAAGCCTATTTCTACCACAAGTAAGCTCAGGTAAGCGTTTAAATTTAATGTTAATAAGTTAATTAGATACTCGTATTTGGGCTGCTACAGTTTTCTTATGAAATACCTGGTGGGAGAATATACCGTCATCTTTCCTGTAAATCAGGACGTTAAGAAAAGGTAAGCTCTTGTTGACTTGAAATTCCATAGTAAACTTAATGGAGCTAGATTGATTATTAAGATGTTGGAGAAATAGATCCAACTTATTTCGACCATGAGGCTAGAAGATGCAGGTGCCATCCACAAACCTCTTCCAAATCTTTGGTGTAAATTGAGCAGAGGCCAAAGATTTTAATTCAAAGTCCTCCATGAACAAATTAGCCACTACAAGGGAAATGGGGGAACCCATGGAAACACCACAAGTTTGTTCATAGAATTCCCCTTCAAAGCTGAAGAAGGTAGAGGTAAGAAAATTTTCAACCGATTTAGTAGTATCAGGATCTATAATATGATTAATGACTTCCATGGCCTCATTTATAGGGATATTTGTGTAAAGGGAGACCACGTCAAAACTCACAATAATGATGTACCTAGGATCAAACCTTATACCCTTTAACCCATTGACAAATGATGGAGAGTATTATCGGACTTTGTAAGGCCAACAAGAAGTTTCAACTTCTTGGCTAAATACTTTCCCAGAAGATAGATCGTCCCCCTACGCTGTTGATAATGGGTCTTAGGGGAGCCCCTCCTTATAAATTTTAAGAAGTCCATAAATTCTAGGAATAATAGAGTTACTCTCAAATATTATTTAAACCAATAAAATTAAATTTTAAATTTTATTCTAATATAAATTATATATAATGATGATATGATTAACTTCCCTATCAAAAATTTGCAAAATAATTTAACCCAAAATTACATCAAATACTATATTACCAAAAAATTTTTAAATATATTATCCACATAACTACTCCAAGGCCCATTGGTTATTTCTCTCATTAAAAACTAGTCATGGGGAAATGCTAACCCAACTCATTAATTTTGAAATTCTTAATAGTCCCTCTTTTTTCTCCATATTTTACCTCATTTTTATACAAAATAATTGTATAAATAATTTATATATTATTAATTATCTCTTCTAAATTAAATTAATTAATTAATAATATATATATAGAAGTGTAGTTTAACCCTTTTTTTTTTTTTTTTTTTTTTTTTTTTTTTTTTTTTTTTTATTGATTATTTTTCATCAAAATCGAGCAGAAATGTTTAAAAACTTGAGTTTAAGTTATTTAATATGTAGAATTCAAGTTTCCCGAGAATTTTTCTCGGTGTTGAATCTATTTATGCATTCAAAAATGTATTTTTAACAACAAAAAGTCACATTCTTGCTTGATATTATATCATCAAATTATGATGAAAAATACGATTTTGTTCATAAATTAGAATAAGCCTATAGATAAATATACTCACATTATCAGAAGAAATTCATGTCTTCTCTCATTTATTACCAAAGCCTAAGTGAGGAGGTATGATGTCATGATTACCCAGAAAACATTGAAAAGAAGGTTTCAAACCTTATACCTTCATTTGGATATGTCTATAAAACATAGAAGGAAGACACAATAAAAAAATTAGTTGTAACAAATCAACCTTTTTATGAAGCATAGTAAATGAGAATCGATAAAATAACTTATTCGTGATGTTGATTAAAGTTAGTTGTGACTCATAAATATAGAAAATCTTAACTCAATTGGTTGAGTTCCTGATGTTAAATTACCTCACTCATAAAAAGTTATAGAGGCAATTTTCCTCATAACCCTTTTAGAATTAGGCTTACCGAACCACCAATAATTTTTTATAACCTTCTTCCAATATGGCTATTAGTTATGTCTTTCGTTAAAGAAAGAACATATATAAAATTTCATGGACTAGCTTGTTTTGTGACTTTGTGTTTTGGTTTTCGCATATGTCGGGGAGTGATTCTTACTTGAATTTCACTATCGATAATTTGAAAGAGGATCAGCCACCATCTTAAAGAGAGTAGAAAGTGGAATTAGCGAAGGTAATTCAATAAAAAAAATTAAGATATTATTGGTTGGTTGGTTTTGAAAATCGTTAGTGTTTAGTATCGTGCTTTTTAAAGATGTAAAATACTTTTATGATTTTTTTTTAAATGAATCAATTGAACGAGACGAATTACTTAAATTGTAAATTTAAGTGGTATATTTTAATGAAAATATGTAATGTTGGGGCAATTGTGTGTGGAGATGAAAGATAATATTATTTATATAAGGGAATGCAAAACATTTTAAGAAATATGAGAAGCATTTAGAGTTTACATGAGATCATTACAAAATCTAGTATTATTTTTAAAAAGTAAGTTTTTTTCGATAAAAATAGAAGAAAATAAAAATATTAGTAATTTTCTATTTTATTAAGGAATTGAAGGATAAATTATCTGATATTGTTGAAAAGATATCAGGCAATGATTTGGTTGCTGTTATGTTAAATGGTATGTTAGATGAATATTAGATATTTATCACTAGTCTTGTAGCAAGGAAAAAAAACACATTCAATTAATGATTTGATAAGTATCCATTGCAAGAAGAGGAATGGAAGCAGAATCTTGATAGTAGGTTGTAGATTTTAGATTCACATGTGTTTTGATTCACAAAGTGATGTTGAGTTTCAATGTGCTTTGATTCGCAAAGCGATGTAGAGTTTAGAGTTTAGAGTTTCATGTTATTATTGAGGTAAGTTTTTGACATTATGCTAGGGATTTTAGAAAATAATTATCTTCATGAGTCTAAATATAGAAGACATAAAAGGAATTTTGTTGATAGAGAAACAATAGTAAGTGATGATCTAAAAAATATCAAGTTATTAATTTCAAATTTGGCTTCATCAACAGAACTAGTTGAGTGCAATGCATGGTTTATAGGTTTAGGAGATTTTTTTCATATGATGTGTCATAGAGACTGGTTTGAGACTTATCGTGAGAAAACTAATGGTGCTAAAATCCATCTAGGTGATGATAGATGTCATGGAATAAAATATTATGGTGAAACATGTTATCTTCCTGCATTCCAAAGGAAAATATAAGGAAACTTGTTACTTGATGCAAAGTCAATAAAATATGTCTCTATTGGTTATTGTGTTGACCATAAAGCTTAAAAAACGTATGATCCTAGTACTCATAATTTTTTTATGAGTAGAGATGTTATAAGTCATGAGTATTCAAGCATAAAATGATCAAGATGTATGAAAACTTCCTAAAGAAGGCATTGAAAGTGCAAAAGCAGAAGAAATTGAAGATCAACAAGATAATGTTGAAGATCAAAGTAGCATTGAAGCTACAAGTAGTCAAATAACACCAAAAAAAAGTGGAGCAACTCCGCAAAGCAATGAGGCATTAGGAAGATCAATAAGGAAAATTCAAACCGTGTCAAGTATAAATATTATGCTATGATGACTCGAGTTATGAGTGTACAATACTCTTTGAATTTTAGCAAGCTAAATATCATAAGGAATGGATGAATGCTATGAAAGAGGAATACAATTCCATAATGAAAAATGAAACTTGGGAACTTACAAATTTACCTGAAAACAAAATTCTTATAGGTTCGAAATGCCTATACAATTTTAAGCAATGCTCATGGTAATGTAAATAAGTTTAAAGCTAGATTGTTTTCAAAAGGAAATTCATGAAAAGAAGGAATAGATTATGGAGATACATTTGAGCCTATAGCTAAAATCAATACCATTAGGTTAATTATTACATTAGCTTCTGAGTACAATTGGAAATTACATCAATTGGATGTTAAGTCGACATTACTGAATGGTAGAAGTGTACCTTGTTCAACACAATGGTTTTGCACAGTGGGCAGAAAAACATCTTGTATGTAGGATAAATAAAGCATTGTATGGTATCAAATAGAGCTCGAGGTTATGGTATGTAAAAATTGACACTTTCTTTTCCTAGGAAGGCTTCATCAAAAGTAAGGGTGATCCAAATATTTACATAAAGAAGGAAATGTGAATGTTTCTTTGATTTCATGGTATGTTGATGATTTATTCGTGACATGAAGTGTAAAAACATTGATTTATTAGATCAAAAGTCATTTATCATAGGAATTTGAAATGAAGGATCTTGACTAGATGCATTATTGTTTAGGCATTAATGTTTGAAGAGAATATGGTAAGGCTTTGATTACTTAAAGTAAGTATACAAAGGAATGAATTAGGGTTTAATATGAGTAAATTTAATCCAACATATACTCCATTAGAACATAATGTTAAGCTTTGTAATGATGATGATACAATATGAGTAAATGATACTCTATATTGATAATTGGTCGGAAGTTTAAACTATTTAACCACAACAAGACCTTCTATTGGATATTTAGCATAATCATTCAATTCATGGAAAATGTCACTTGATACTTGAAAGGGAATGTAGATTTTGGAATTGAATATACTGATCATTTGAATGTTAAGTTGGTAATTTATTCAAATCCTAATTTGGTAGGAGACCTAGATGATGGAAAATTCGCCATTAGATATGCATTAGTATAGGATCTAGAATTGTGTCTTGGAATAGCAAGAAGCAGTCAATTGTTTCTTTATACTCAACTAAAATAGAGTATAAAGCATTGTGTAATGTTATTTATGAAGAAATTTAGCTAAGGAATATTCTTGAAGACATGGAAGAAAGGAAAGGAGTACCTATATCTATAAAATGTGATAATCAACGCTCAATAAAATTGGAAAACAATCCAATTTATAATGCGAGACCAAAGCCCATTGAAACTCGACATCACTTTGTGAGGAAATAAGATTCAATCAACTTAAATTGATCTAATGTATTGTAATAATCATGTAGGAGATATACTTACTAATACGGGGAAAGGATAAACTTGTAATGTATATAGACAATCTAGGAATTATAGAGAATTCATTTCTCCATTAAGTGGGAGTGATAGAATAATTGTCAAAATGAAGTTTTAGCAAGCTTATTAGTTATGTCCACTAGACCATTGGGAGTCTATTGAACCTTTTGGTGGTGGTGAGGAAAATTTGCTTCTTTCGCCATTTTCCTTATGAAGCCCTTGGATTGTGGCAATTTTGTGCCCACTAGTAAAGCCTCTTGTTATTCTTTATGCCTCAATCTACTTCCTAGTTGGCTTAAATGGATAATTTCTTAGATTTTGCGGTGGTTTACAAGTTGATGAACAAACTCTATACGTTGAGAAAACCTTCTTTTCATCCCTTACTCTGTTTTATGCACCATCCCAACATATTCTCAACCTCTTTCCTCTAAGAGGCTCTATTCTACCTCATAGATCAAAATGGGAATATGATATGCCATGGTTCTCTTGCTTTTCTTTTATTGTCTTTGTGGGTTGTGAAATTTAGATGAAACAGAAAGACCATCATAAGTCTAGTGCAAGCTATCATGATAGAGAACAACTTAAGAATCAACCCTCCCCAACCATCATTGGTTGTATAGGTAACAAGACTTTTCCTTACACATAAGCATCCCCATAGCATGGGATACGATATCATCATATCACTCCCTTATTCAAGTGGTTTTTCCTTCATAATCTGATCAACATCCGATAGAATTTTTAGTTCGATGAAAAACCATGATTTCAACAATTGCAATTCATGATTTTGTACTAAGTTTAGAGCTTGAATCCACTTAAATGTTTGAAATTCCAATGTGAACAATGCAAATTGACATTTAAGCCATTCATCATCTATCATATTCCAACAAATAAAGGATTATTTGAATGATTTGTATCAAATATCCATCAACATCACCATGGTATTAATAAAATGTTTTATAAGTAAAGTTCATGACCCTGTGAAATGACCATGGCAATTATTAAGCACCATGCAAGAAATCAATGATGGCTCAATATTTTTCCATTTTATCTATTAAATTAAAATGTAATATTTAATAAAATAGATGAAAAAAAAATAAACTAATAATTGATTTAACATATGATTCTATAAACTCTTATTTATTTCATTAAAAAAAGAGATTTCCAATAATATGAAAAAATTACATATACCTTAGGACCATACATCTGTATCTCAAAACATTACAGAAATATAAACTGTAATTACCCTCACACCCCATCAGGATTTTGGTACTTTGAAATTTATATTTTGGAATTTTGGTAAAGCCAAAATTTTTGAAAAGGAGCAGGGGAGGGTCGCCATTACCTGTGCGCCCTCCCCGCCACATCGCCAAAACCATGTGTCAAAGCACATGGAGCCGGTACGACACTTGTCCACCATGGAGCTCCACATGTTGGGCATCATGTCATCACATAAAAATTTGTGTCCACGCCATTTCCTCCGTTTGTTTGGTGTCATTGCTGCGATGTTCCATTTTCGCTTTGTCTTTCTGCTCGGGGCCGGTTGTTGGGTGAAGCCCCCAGCCGAAGATGGCACGGGATGGCCCTAGAACCTATGCGCTTCATCTAGTATGCATGTGCTATTGCAAACGTTTGTTCGATTGATAGGGTTTGTGGACCTGTGCGCTTCATCTGGTATGCAGGTGCTGGTGCAAATGTTTGCTGGAGGTTTAGGGTTTGTGGTTGGAACATCACTTCTGCTTTTCTTGTGGTTTTCCACCTATATTTCTTGGTTGTTCTGGACTGCCAGTTGTTTAGGGTTTCTCTAGTGGTGGTTTATTCGCAGTTTTTGTTGTTTGGGGAGGAGCTGGTTGCAGTTTTACTAAGCTCAAGGTAATTGCTTAATTTGTTGTTTTGTGTTGGTGTTTTTGGTGGTTTTCTATTGTCTAATGGTTTTTTCTTCTCGTTGCAAGTGTGGAGAAGGTCTGGCAAGCTTCGGGGAAGGTCAGAGACCATCCATGGCCTGTATCCAGTAGGATTTGAATCCTACCAGCAATTTCTCTGTGTTTTTCAACACAAACAACTCTATTTGGATATTTTGTAAACTTTCTATGGCAGGTTTTGTGGGTTTAGGGTTTTTGTGGATATTTTGATGTTGTTTATTGTTGAGGATTTAGGGTTTTTGTGGAAATTTTGCTGTTTTCGCTGTTATTTTCGCCATCTCGTGCCATCCTGGGCCGTCCCGTGCTATCCTCGGTCGTCCCGTGCCATCCTCGGCGGAGGGCTTCGCCCAACAACCAGCCCCGAGCAGAAAGACAAAGGGAAAATGGAACATCGCAACAATGACCCCAAACAAACCCTCAAAAGCCTCTTATCTTTTGGTATGACTCAATTTCTTATATGTCTGATAGATTCCTTGTTTTCGATATTATTTTTTCCCTGTACCATCCTCGGCGGAGGGCTTCGCCCAACAACCGGCCAGGACAACAATTCCCTCTCCTTTTGGCCCGCAATTCCGCTCTCCTCTTGGCATCAAGGACAGAGAACAGGCTTTGTCTATCAACAGATAAAATGTGTTCCACCTGTTGCAGTTTGTAGCCACCTCAATTGAAATTTTTGTGTCCTGTTTTTTGTGGGGTTGAGAAGAGATTTGGGTTTAGAACTGGCTTTTAAATATTAATCAAATTTTGTAGGTTGTCGTAACTAGACAAAGTTTCAGTCCTTTTATAGACAGGGTAATTACATAACAAATTGACTTTCTCTGGCTTTGTTGTTTTAACTAGAGACGTGGCTTTCACATAACAATCACATTTTGGAGGTTGTCGTAACTAGACAAAGTTTCAGTCCTTTTATGGACAAGGCTTTCACTTTTTTGTTCTAATCAAAGACGCGGCTTTCACATACTAATCACATTTTGGAGGTTGTCGTAACTTGACAAAATTTTAGTCCTTTACAGACAAGGTGATTTTGAACCACATATGACCAATGTGCTGTCAAAAACTGATTATGAGATAAGACTGTCTGGTCATTTGATTTATGTATTTAGCCTTTTTCCTATACCTTTGGCCATTATATTTTGTCTATTGTTCATATCCAGTGTTGCCGCTTCTACAATGTTTATTTCATTTATTGGTCTGTAATAGTATTCTGAATTAGAAGATTGGTTTTCTCATTCATCGAACAGCAACAAATCATTCTGTAGTTTTGCTAGCATATTCCTCTTGTTAATGGGAAATTTTCTTCTTCCCAGGAAATTTTTGGTCAATTTAGAATTATTTAATTGTTGGTTTTTTCTCTTGCATAGAGTCTCTACGCATTCTCGCAACTTTGAATCTATCCTATCGAATATGAAAAATGACTGAAATAATAATCCTAATGCCCTCACAATCCTATAATACAAATTTCATTATTTTTTTCCTTTTTATAAATAGATGTCAACTATATTTTAAAGATAAAGATAATTCTAGGCCAGCAATTCCCTCTCCTCTTGGCATCAAGGACAGAGCACAGGCTCTATCTGTCAACAGATAAAATGTGTTCAGGTTCTCTGATGTCAACAAGCCTTCAGAATTGTCTCTGTATATAACATTTATGTTTATTTGTTTGTCCCCTTCTCTATTAGTTTACTGGAAAATTTTGTCCACGATGATGGGCTGCCATAGTTGGGCTTCATGCCCTAGCTATCTTGATGTACAGTTCTATATATACATGATTAAATGATACGATTTTTACTTAACTGTTGCAGTTTGTATTCATCACGATTGAAATTTTTGTGTCCTATTTATTGAGAAGATCATTAAATGATGCCAGTTTTACTTAACTGTTGCAGTTTGTAGCCACCTTAATTGGAATTTTTGTGTCCTGTTTCTTTTGGGGGTTGAGAAGATGATTAAATGATGCCAGTTTTACTCAACTGTTGCAGTTTGTAGCCACCTCAATTGAAATTTTTGTGTCCTGTTTTTTGTGGGGTTGAGAAGAGATTTGGGTTTAGGTATCGTTATTGGTCAGAATGCATAGGAGGATGATTAAACTTCATTTGCTTAAGGATTTAGGTTATTCTCATATTTACAGCAATTATATTGGATGTGACTCTTTGGTCATGTGGTGGTGGAGATCTAGACAAGGGGTGTGTTTTTATATTAGTGATATATGTTTGGATCTGGAACTTGAATTTGAATTTGAAGGTTTTCATATTAGTGATCTAGGGCCTGGAACCTGAATTTGAATTCAAAGCTTTTCATATGGAAAAAAATATAAAGATGGAGTGTTGTTATTTTAGTGATCTATGTTTGGACATGGAACTAGGATTTTGAATATCTGAGTTTAAATTTGAAGGTTTTTTCCTACTCTACTTAATAATGAGTGCTCTCAAAAACTTATTATGAGATAAAACTGTCTGGTCATTTGATTTCTGTATTTAGCCTTTTTCCTATACCTTTGGCCATTATCTCTTGTCTATTGTTCATATCCAGTGTTGCCACTTCTACAATGTTTATTTCATTTATTGGTCTATAATAGTATTCTGAATTAGAAGATTGGTTTTCTCGTTCATTGAACAACAACAAATCATTCTGTAGCTTTGTTGGCATATTCCTCTTGTTAATGAGAAATTTTCTTCTTCCCAGGCAATTTTTGGTCAATTTACAATTATTTAATTGTTGGTTTTGTCTCTTGCATAGTCTCTACGCCTGCTTGCAACTTTGAATCTACCCTATCGAATATGAAAAATGACTGAAATAATAATCCTAACACCCTCACAATCCTATAATACAAATTTCATTATTTTTTTCCTTTTTATAAATAGATGTCAACTATATTTTAAAGATAAAGATAATTCTAGGCCAGCAATTCCCTCTCCTCTTGGCATCAAGGACAGAGCACAGGCTCTGTCTGTCAACAGATAAAATGTGTTCAAGTTCTCTGATGTTAACAAGCCTTCGCAATTGTCTCTGTATATAACATTTATGTTTGTTTGTTTGTCCCCTTCTCTATTAGTTTACAGGAAAATTTTGTTCACGATCATGGGCTGCCATAGCTGGGCTTCATGCCCTGGCTATCTTGATGTACAGTTCTATATATACATGATTAAATGATAGGTTTTTTCCTACTCTACTTAATAATGAGTGCTCTCAAAAAATTATTATGAGATAAGACTGTCTGGTCATTTGATTTCTGTATTTAGCCTTTTTCATATGCAACTTGATAATGAGTGCTCTCAATTTAATAAAACTTATTATGAGGTAGATTGCCTACTCATTTGCAGCTATTTGGTCATTTGATTTTTGTATTTAGCCATTTTCCTAAGCCTTTGGCCATTATCTCTTGTCCAGAGTTGGAATGGAATGTTATTATTGAATTCCCAAACATCGCAGCAATGACCCCAAACAAATGGAGGAAATGGTGCAGACACAGAATTTTATGTGATGACACGATGCCCAACACGTGGACCTCCACATTGGACAGGTGTCGTACCAGATCCATGCACTTTGAAACGTGGTTTTTCAACGTGGCGGGGAGGGCGCACAGAATAACTTATAGAAATAGTTTTATCATAATTAATATTTTACAGAAAGACATATTCCATTGAAAATTTCTTATCAACACATAGTTAGGTTGCCACAAGAAATCACTACTAGGTTGTAAGCCAAAATGTTTCTTGTGACAAGAAAAAGATACAATCTAGTGTTGTAAGACAAAATGTTTCTGTGACAAGAAAAAGATACAATCTACTGTTGTAAGCCAAAATGTTTCTGTGCCAAGGAAAAGATACAATCCATCCAAAATCCACATCATAATGTGGTTAGAACCAAAAACATATGACACCCCTATTCTTTATGGCCTTGAGAATCTTGAGTGCCAAAACTGCCCGAGTTACCTTCTTGAGCCAGGTAGGTTGGTCTACCAGTCAAGGGCTGAGTAGGAAATGGTTAATTGCTGCCATATGATTGATTCCAATTTGCAGCTTCCAACCATGGAGGTACTGAGTACCCATACCTCACATTTGCACTACTGACCCCTGCATTAAGTGGAGGTGTGTAATGAACATACAGAGAATTGACACCAACTCTGGTAGGAACAAGGCAAGTGGGTAAACCCTCATTTTGATAGTGAGGCACTTGAATGTTTATGAGATCTTGGAATAATGGTGTATTATCGACTATGGAGTCCAATAAGTTTGAAATAATCATGGTTTCATCAACGATTCTTGTATCGTTGATCATCCCTTGTTCCTTTTCAAGCATTTGTTGTGCCTTTCATTTTTCCTTTTCCTATCTTGCCATTTGTTTTTGTTGTTCCTTAACTTGCCTTGCTTTATCTCTTTCAATCCTTTCATCTGCTCGACGTTGTGCTGCAACAATCCTTGTTGGCTTCTTCTCCTTGACTAGATCCTTCTTTTTCTGTTTTAATTCTTGCATTTCAAATTTATTTTTTTTAGACTCAACTAACATGTTTATATAGTGCTCTAAGGTGAGTAACTGTGAGCTTTGGCCCAGACGAAGACTACTTGGTGCACCTTGCTTTTTTTTCATTGATACTCTCTCTACTGGTAGCTTTAGGAAATGGCCAAGTGTCTTCTCCACCCCTCCCACCTGCATGTCATTGCTTAGTACTTCCCTTTCAGTATTTATTGGAACTGATGGAACTATATCATTATCTTAATTTGATGCCTCATTATGTCCTTCATCTTCTTCCATTGATCTATTGTCCACAAAAAAATGAACAATTTCACTATTCAATTCTGTTGGTTGTGAGGGCATGTTCATGCTTTCTTCATTGGTTGCTGAGACACTATGTGCATTCATATTGATCATTCCTTCTACTGGCCATGAAGGTGGGGTTACTTGGCTTGGCAATGTCAATTGGTCATTGTCAACTACATGTTCAACAATATCATTAACAATATCAGCAACAGGAATTTCATGTTCTTGAGTTGGTAGAACGATCTCCATGTTACTGCGAATTTGTTCATTGTTATATTGTGTTTCACACATAGTTTCATCATCTTCAGCATATAAGTGTCCTTGATATAGGGAAATCATATTACTAGCTGCAACAACATCATCTTGGTCATCTACTTCTTGCACTTCAACACATGTTTAGGCATTCCCTTCTTCCTGACCATCCACGTGAAATACTTGACTACAACCAGTATCATGCATAAGAGCATCATAGTTCAGTGGTCAGATTCCTGTCCTCCTAAAGCCAGCCTTGATATTTGATGGTGTCAAAGCCCTTTTAAAAGCTTTACTTGCAAGCTCTGCTAGCTCAAACCTTTTCACCTTAACCCCTGGATACTTTGCCATCCATGCAGTGCACTCCGACCTGAAATAGTTCTTGAAAGGGCCAAACACACTAATATCAATGGGTTGCAGTCTGTGAGTGGTATGAGTGGGCAATGTCAACAGGTCGATGACTAAATTGTTTGCTTCCTCAATTGCTTGTACAACCATGTGGCTCCCATGGCCATCTAATATCAAAAGGTGTTTGTTATTAGGCGAGACGCCACCTGGTACCGATGCAACAAATTGAAAAAGCCAACTCATAAATAGTTCTTTAGTCATCCATGAATGCACCTGGTTCACAGTTCTGTATATAGTCTTTCAGTTTATTTTTACCTTTGAATAGATAAAATCCTAGGATTGAAGTACCAACTGCATTGACACAACATAAAATAGTTATCCACTCCCTGCTCTTGGGAAAAACCTTTGGCACATTTTGGCTCCCTCTCTTAGTAATTACCCACATGCCACAATTCCTCCCTGCCTGTAAACATGTTTCATCACAGTTCCATATATGGTCTGCTCCATAAGAATGTTTATCATAAGCACTAGAAAGTGTGTCATTGAACTTTTGCACAACTGCAGGGTGCAAATTTAATGCTCTGTCTCTGTCAAGGCCCTTAGCAGTACACAATACAAGTTTTGGATGCCTTTTTTTAAACCCAAACCACCATGATTTACTAGGAAACCCATCTTTGAATGGGTTTGGCCTCCCTTGACAGATTTGAGAAATTGTTGATTTGAGTTGTATCAACTCTAGCCCATGTCCCATGTTGGGCCATCTCTTTACACCACTCAACCACCTCCGCCTCCTCCTCCTCAGTCATAATTGTAAGAGGCCCTCTACGTTTTGTATGAGTCAGTCCATTTATCCAATAATGTATTGATGAGGGAGGAATACCATGTTTTTTTGCAGATGCTCGAACTAAGTATCCATTAAACTCTATGTCGTCAATTGCAACTAACATTTGTTCTTTTGTCCATCCTCTTATAGCACTGATCTTTTTAGTTGAGCTTTCCCCTTGGACTGTTGTTGATGGTGGTTCTGTGGCTGATGGTGTGTCAACATCAGTGGCTGTCACATGGTCATTTTCAACAATGTTCCCTGGTGCATTGCCGGCATTGACATCAGCTGGCCTGTCATCATCAGACGATGTGCATCGCAGTTGTGCACCCCTTGTCACTCTCCTGCCACTTTTCCTTGTACGAGCATAGTAACTTCCTTTTTCCATATATGCAACAACCTGTAAAATTATTGCATTAGAATATAGGTCAAAGTATGCTTTATTACTTCTGCAAAAATACTTTTCCTCTATTACAGGGAATTACAGGGAATTATCAACATGTATGTCACTGTTTTCATAATGAGAATAGATGTTTCACTTCCATAGGGCAGTGTCAAAATTTTGCAAATGTCATTCCAAGTAAATCCATAGTTCATCAATTTAGCAACTTTTATATGCATTCAAGTAGATTCTATGAAAGTTGTTTCAAACAACTTTTTTCCATTTACTTTCAACAATGTTTTTCCATTTACTTTCAACAACTTTATACAGCTAAACCAATGAGGTATGTAAACAGGTAAGGTATGTAAACATGTATGAATTACTTTCAACAGCTTTATACAGCTAAACCAATGAGGTATGTAAACAGGTAAGGTACATAAGCATGTATGAATTACGTTTTTCTCCTTATATCTGTTAAAGATTAGGGAATACAGGTAATAACCAGGTACTAACCATGCTTGTTTACCTAATCACTTGCTTGTCTCATTCTCATTACACATGGGCATAAGTAATAGCACAGATATTTTATAAGTAACATCATCTAAAGGTTGACCTATCAGTACTAACCTAAGAAATACATGCATAGATATGATAAGGTATGTGTATCACAGGTTGGTTATCTCCCTAATAGACTAGATCCAGCTTTAATATAGATATAACATATGTAATTATACAGAGCTTTGTTCTAGCTCATTCATAGAATAGGGTGAACTGAAACCATGCTCAGATACTAATACGAGCTTTTTAGTGTATAGAGCTTACTAGTGATAAGGTGAATGAGAGCCTGTAAGCTAAGGTTCAATTCATGTACCTTATCCTTAAGAAAGGGCCTGAACCCAGTGGATACTCCCATGGCTACCAGCTTAAGCACCACCATTGGGGGCAGGCACAATATTGGCTTGGAGCAGATTATTTCAAACAACCTTCGCATTTTATGTTTTCATTTACAGAAACCTTTCATTAGGGGTGGGGGGTACGAGGAAAGATCCTTTATCGTGGGTACTCAATTGGATTTTTTATTACTCACAATTGGGGACATGGATGTTGGTGAATTCATTGTACCGATACCATATGTGAAACAGATTAAGGTTAAGCTTCATCCAGATTTTGATGTAAATGACCTATTCCCTTTTGTATTTTCCTTGTATGATGTGTGTGTATATCTGGGCTCTACATCTTGTATGAGATACTTTATTTTTCTAATGCGTAATGATGTTTCATCATGTACGGTGTCCTACCATAGACCACTGATATTGTAGCGCTCGAATGCTGGAGGTAGGCTAAGAATTGCTTCTGATGGTGTATGGGATGCACTATGCAATGAAAAAGCGGCAAAGGCCTGCAGAGAATTGAGTTACATAGACGGAACGGTTACATAGATGAACCGTTCCAGAAGCTTTCTCGACTAGGGAGTCTGCTCTGTGTGGGCCATTTATCACAAGCAAATTGATAGATAAGCTCCTTCTTGCATGTTCAATTCCTGTAAGCTAAGGTTCAATTCCTGTTTAGCTGTGACTACAGTACTAACACGACATACGTAACCTTTGTCATATGTAAGCTGTAACTGTATAAACTCTGTATAGAAAAGGTTAATTTTAACTGTATAAAAAAGGGTAACTGTAAATGTATAAGAAAGGTTAACTGTAATCCTATGGACAGAACTGTAAGAACAACGACTTTCAATCGCTGTTTGTGAAACCATCCAGGTATCCTTCTAGCAGTAAGAAATCAGACAGACCATGTAAGAAATCTGATAAATTAAAACAGAACTGTAGCAGTAAGAAATCAGACAGACCATGTAAGAAATCTGATAAATTAAAACAGAACTGTAAAAAGAATGAGTTGTAATTCATATAACTAACTTGGATATATTGGCCACTGTTTTGTGATGTTGTCTTCAAGTTTGCTGAAAGCATAAGATGCAACTTCAATAGTGGGTGGACTTCTTTTATAGTTTTTGGGACTTGAATTTAATTGGTGGACATGGATGCACATGGATTGCAATGGTTTCATTTTGAATGTGTGGTATGGATTTAAATTGATGTGATCTAATGGTTGGGAATTGTTTATTTGTTGATCCATGTGATTTGATCTGTTTTAATGAGAAATAGAGTGGTCTGGGTGTCATTTATTGCAGTTATTGGGGTGTCATTTATTGTAGTTATTGAGTCTGGTGTCATTTATTGAACAAATTGGGTTTATTTATTGAACAAATTGGGTTTAAATGTTGTTGGTTTGGGTGTCATTTATTGAACAAATTGGGTTTATTTATTGAACAAATTGGGTTTAAATGTTGTTGGTTTGAGTGTCATTTATTGAACATAGGGTGTTTAGTTGTTGAACAACACAACAGTTATGCTGACATACATTCCCTTTTGTTATGTGCAGGTAGGCATATTTATTTGGGATACAAAGTTGCAGTTCTGATGAGTGGTGGTTGAAGTGATTGCTGTTTTGTACTTCTGGAATAGACCAGTTTGGATGCCTTTATGGCTTTAGCTGTTTTCTACTTGGGTCAATATGTTTTGCAGTATTAAGTAGTAAAATACTATTTATGGACAGTTGTGGGCCCAGTCAATGTATGGGTGATTTTTGGACATAAATTAATACTTATTTATACATAATGTTATTTATTTCTGTTTAAATTTTGGTTTAAAAAGTCTCAATTACTGGTGGTTTGGTGGGACCAGTACTATATCAATTACTGGTCCCTGCACAACATTAAGAATCTCTCCCCTAATATAATTATATTATTATAAATTTTTTTTTCCAATCCAAAAGCACTTTCTTTTCTTAAACACTGTGAAATATATCCCTTTATGTCCTTAATTTTGACCACTGTAAATATTAAATGCACCGAATCTGCAATCCACATTAAAAAAAATGCCTGGAATAACTTTTTTATCCTCACATAGACAAATGTGAATCACTCTCTTGTGCTCCTGTCTGCAGCTTTCCCGTATCAATCGGACAACGTCAACAGGTACGTGAGAGACAAAATGTTGAATTGGAGGTAATATACAGAACACGTCCGGAATATGCATCTCTCATGTCCGGTGGGGCGCCATCTCCTCAACTGCGACGTCTGGTTATGAGTCCAACATCAAACCGGGACGCTAGTTTTTGGCAGCTTCTGCCCCACAATATTCATCTTTGCCTTCGCCTCCTCGACCGTCCATGTCCTTACCAGTTATTGAAGTTACCATGGGATTTGTTCCGCTCTTTTTGGCCCAGACAAGAGGGACCGTTATTTTGTTTTGACTCATTTTTAGTCATCTCTGACGCACGGCCATGGAAAAAAGCAGCATTAGTACAAACTTGCCATCGCTGCAAACCCAAATCAACAGGCTTCCTCAACAAATACGTAACTCCGGAATCCGAATCCATCTTTTCACTGTTATGGCAGACTTTACAGTTATATAGTTTAATATTTTAGTGTAGATTTTGGAAATTTAATGAATAGAAGCTAAGTTAATTAAGGCTTTGACTATATTTTAAAATTGTTTTTTTACTTGGACGTGAGGAAATAGGTTAGTGCTTCAGGTGTGAAAGTCTGCCTTTTTATGTACCACCAGCGGGTTATTCCAAGTGGTTTGGTTATTGCCCCCTTATGTACCATCAGTGGGTTATTCCATGTGGCTTGGTTTTCCTAGAATATTCGTGATGAGTCAACTTGCATTTGCCCCGTTCTGTACCATCAACCGTTTATTCCAGGTGGCATGGTTTTCCTTGAATCACTGTGATGAATCAACCTGCATTCGCTGACAGTAGCCAAAAATAACGTGAGTTATGATAAATTTTGCCACCTCATAAAAAAACAAATCAATTGTTGCCAAAAATAAAGTGAGTTATGATAAATTTTGCCACCTCATAAAAAAACAAATCAATTGTTTCACTAAACTCCTATTGCTCCCATTCCCTCAGATTTTAAGAATATTCTAAAATTTGTATCCTAAATGAATGTGAAAATATTAAACATAAAAATTATATACTGTCCAGCTATGGTGTGCGGCTCAAGGAGTAGACTCCCCACTAGCTGAAGTCTTGGCTCTTGCCAAAATCAAAAGAAATTAGTATATCTGCTTGCAGGGTGTTGGAGGTACTGTTGGTGTTATAGTGGCAGCTACGAGAATTGATCCTAGGTCTTTCTTAAATTAAGTCTGATAATTACCGATTCATGGCATTGTTAAAAAAAAAATATATACAAAAATATTAAACATAAAAATTATATATGAAAATTTAAAAATAATATGCCAAAAAGCTAGAGAAAACATACTTACTGTTATCGTTTAACTGAGATTGGATAAGTTTTGATTCTAATTCTGGTTTCTGAATGGCAGATTTTGAAATATTTTGGTAATTTATGGGCATGAGCACAACCAAGAAATCAAATAGTTCATTTTATATTTTTTTATTAAATCTCTGAAATATTTTTTTGAAATATTGCTAAATCTACAATTTATTGTTCAGAATATTACAAAACCTACTATTTACATATATTAAAAAAAAACTTATTATACCCCACTAATTTTACTTGCAATTTCCCAAATTGTTAAAATTATATTAACCTTTTTTGACAGAGAATAATTACAAAATATTACAAATGCACATTTAAAGTACCCAAAATCTATACGCTTTTTTATAATAAAACTGTTACACAAAAAGAAATAAAAAAACTTATTATACCACTAATTTTACTTGCAATTTCCAAAATTGTTAAAATTATATTAACCTTTTTGACCGAGAATAACTGTAAAATATTACAAATGCACATTTAAAGTGCCCAAAATCTATACGCTTTTTTATAATAAAATTGTTACACAAAAAGAAATAACATACCGATCACTTAAAGTACAGTACGTACAAACATCAACTCATTCAACGACTCTGTCTAAGGGGTAAGTAATCCATGGATGGTGTCAAATGAAGGGGTTGGTCCCCGAATATTTGGACAATTCTCCCGAGTATTCTTACAATTGTTTTGTCAAATCCTGTTTGCAGGAATCCCAGTTTGAAACACCCATTTTCAAACACTTCATCTAAATACAATTACATAAAATATATTTCTTTTAAATGTATATTTTCAAATATTAGAATCTAAAATTAAGCAAAATATTTTGGTAACATATTGGTAAGGGATGTAATAAAGAAAATACTAATATTTCCATATAAATTAAATGGTTGGGTCATGTGTATATGCATCATTCATAATAAATATCAAAACACTTTATGATTTTTATTTATTTATTTTTATATTATTATTTATTTTTTTTCCACTGGAAAAATCGTAATTTTTCATTAAAGGAAGAAAAATTACATGTTGTAGATGTTTTTGCATATGCAGTAAGTTCTTCTCCGACATGTGGAGAGGTGTATATCTGTTATGTCTAGTTCAAAAGATATCAAGAATGAATAATCTCGCAGGATGTTCCTTATATAAACTATCTGTAACATGTATGTAAATAAAAACATATTGCCACGCAGGGCATCGTGTATGATTCTGTTCAAAAGCTATGTACATTGTTCATAAAATATCAAAAAGATGTAAAAATATCTCAGGGACTAGCCGCCCTATGGTAGTGTGCATCAGTATATGGTCTGTGATAGCACTGGTAGTAATCTGCGCCATGCTGCTCCTGTATCAACCACTCACCTCGGGGAAGTGACGTGGCCTCCTTGGAAAGTTGATCAGCGCTGCTGTTGTGTTCCCTGTAGATGTGTTGACAAGAGATGTCAATAAATTGAGCTTTCAGTATATTAATATCCTCCAAAATATTCCTGAGGGTGTGTGTGTGGCATTCTGTTGTATTGTTGAACCAATCAATGATAATCTTTGAGTCGCCAAAAATATGTATATGCAAGCAATTGTGCCCCAATGCAAAATGCAAGAGATGACAAAGAGAGATGATCTCAACAAAATTGTTAGTGCCAGGTCCCAAACCCATCTTGACTTTGTAGAAGTGCTGTTCATTTTTGAAGAGTAGAAAACCTCCCCCACATCCTTGCTGTTGAGCCGAGCCATCAAAGAAGGCCCAAGGAGTGTTATGGTCTATGGGAGGAGGGTCGCGCGGACTTCTATTCCTAGGCTAAGGTGGGTCAGGCAGCGAATTATATGCAGCAGTAATGAGAGAGGTAATGTGCGACCAGTTGGGCGGTTTATCGTCAAAAATCATCTGGTTTCGGGCTAACCATATGTACCAGCATGCAATGATAGGCAAACTTTGGAGTTTTGAAAGTTTGTGGTTATTAAACCAGGATTCCCATGCTTGATTGATATCGTGACCCTCCCATTTTCCTGTGAAATGGATCGATGCTGATATGGCTTGCCAGATTGCGGATATGGCTGGACAGAGTAAGAATAGATGGATACAGGATTCAGATGATTGCTTACAAAATGTACACCAGGTCGGCCCGTATACTGCTCGGTGCATTAGATAATCCCCCGTTGGAACAACTCCTTTAAGAATGCACCAAAAAAATAATTTTTCCCTGGGAGGAGCTGTGAGTTTCCAAACAATCTGCCACCAAAATGTGATTGCATCCGGGATTTTGTGTGATATCAGAGCAAGGTATCCCGTCTTAGGGGTGTATGTACGTTTGCAGAGAGATGCCACATAAGTTCATCCGGACCCTATTTAATCCTAATATGAGCTTCCGATAAAGAAGTGATATAATCCATCCATTCCGGATGCCAAACAGGTTGCAGATTTATTTGGTCAGCTGATTTCCAGCGCTGTTCAAATATAGAAGAGTTTTGAGGATCAGCAATGTCTGCCAGAACTCTTATCGCTTGTGAGTGTAGTTGCTGAATAAGATCATCTGGTAAAATATGTCTACCTCTGCAACCCGGCCACGGGTCCATGCCGATACGAGCTAGAGATCCATCGCTGACCCTCCAAACCAGGTTATCCCTGATGAGAGGCAGAGAGTTTAGGAGGAGAGCCTTCCAAATAGAGGATATTCCTGTTTTTGGCCAGGTGGGGAGGCGAACCCAATCCAGAATATTGTGCAGCCAAATGTATTTGTGGTATGAGATGCAGGTCCATAGGTTGTTGCCAGTAAGAAGAGTCCACCCCATCTTGGCAACAAGTGCTTGTGCAAATGAGGGGAGATCTTTTAGCCCCCATCCTCCCCATTTTTTGGGGATGGCGATCTTCTTCCAACCGACCCAAGCAAAAATGCACTTTTCCTGATTTCCATTCCAAAGGTACCTGTTACATATTTGTTGGAGTCTAGCCAGAATACTTCTTGGAATCCAGGCTAAAGCCATCCAGTATACTGGGGTTGCCTCCAACACAGCTTTTACCAAGACAAGCCTGCTTGCTCTGGAGAGATATCGGTGGCTCCAAATGTTGAGTCGCTTCTCTAATTTTGCCACTAGCCAAATCTAGTCAGTGATCCTTGAGCTGACGGGCTTAATCCTAAAACCTAAGTATTTTAGGCCATGATCGAGTGGATGGATGGAGTATGGAAAGCATTGTTGAGCAAGGAGAGATTCATGGATGGAGGTTATGGATAAGATGATGGATGATTTGGAGTGGTTTGCAAGCATACCAGTGGCTGATGAAAAAAGATTGATGATGTTTGAGAAAGCCCGTGAATCTCTGATGCTGCCATCCATGAAGATCATAACATCATCTACAAAGAGAAGATGGGTAAGGGAACATTCATTAGTGATCCTGAGGCCATTTTAATCCCCATTTCTTTTAGCTGAGTCGATAAGCCGACTCAAGGCATCCATGACGATCAAGAAAAGGAGGGGAGATAATGGGCAACCCTGTCGCAGTCTGCGCTCTGAATGAAAAAACTGGGAGGCCGAGCCATTTATCAGGACACTGAAGGTCGGGGTGGTGATGCAGGCCATAATCCATGAAATGAAATTTTGGGGGAAACCGAGGTGAATAAGGATCATTTTGAGATAGAGCCAACTGACGCGATCGAAAGCTTTTGCTAAGTCAATCTTGAGGATGATTTCCTTCAGGTGTTTGGTCTAGATAGAATGAAGAGCTTCCTGAGCTGCTCCAACAGCTTCATGGATCTGTCGATGTTCTAGGAAAGCAAATTGATGAGGAGCGATATGACGTGAAAGAATAGGGCGGATACGATTAGCAATGATTTTAGAAATGATCTTGTATAGAACATTACAGAGGGAGATGGGATGGTAGTCATCAAAGGAGGACGGAGAATCTGATTTGGGGATCAAGGCGATGAAGGTGGAGTTGATGGCGTTGTACATAGTACCCGTCTCGCGGCATTCCTCAATCACCCTTAATAAATCATTGCTGATAAGCTCGTAGAATGCAATGTAAAATTCAATGGTCCACCCATCCGGCCCCGGGCTTTGGTCTTTCTTGAACCATTTGATAGTACTCTCTAGCTCTTCAGGGGAGACAAGGTCAAAAACATGATCTGCCTCATCCTCATTAACAAATCTGGGGAAATGACCCGCAATATTGATGATCTTAGCAATGGAAGCGGCCTGGGGCTGTTTATAAAGATTCCTGAAGTGGGAGGATCCCATCTGTGAGAACTTTGGGAAAGTGTCGGCTACATCCCCATCAGGAGTGGGGAGACTCCAAATGGTATTTTTAACCTTCCTGCCTTTTGCATAGTTATGAAAAAACCTGGTGTTTTCATCCCTGGCTTTTAGCCATGTGGCTCTGCTCCGAAGCCTGATGGTTTCCTCCTGTTCCCTTAGGATTTTTTGTTTTTGAAATTCAAGCGCAACCAGGTGTTCTTTGTCTTCAGCAGTAATGAAACCCAAACCTCTTTCATCAGTGAGGGAGAGGATTTTTGCTTCTATGTGCACGAGGGCAGTATTATCCTGTTTGTTCTTCTCTCTGGCCCATTCGATTGACATATGCTTTAGCTGGGATAAATTCATGCAGAATCCTTTTTCCAGTGAGTCCGCCCGATCTATGGGATTCTGTGTCCAGTAGTCCTTGACCAACTTGATGTAGGAGGGGTCCTGTAACCATCCATGGTTGAATTTGAAGGGAGCTTTTGGCTTTTTGTTGGGCCTCGATAGCTCCAGATAGATAGGATAGTGGTCCGAAATACCACCAGATCCCACCCATTGCTTATATAAGTGGAGCTGTCAAAACATAGTGCCCTTCATAATGAATCTATCCAATCTACGAGCCAGTGCAGCATCCCCGATGCGTCTGTTTCTCCAGGTGGGGAGAATTTTGATCATGGGGACATCGATTAGGTCGTGTCGCTCCAGAAGATCAGTCATGAACCCAGTGATTAGGTCGATCTATGCAGATGAGCCCCAGGATTCACTGTATCCTAGGGAGAAATTAAGGTCTCCTCCAATAATAATATTCTCAGCCGAGAGAATATGCAGGCTCAGGAGGCGATTCCAAAATGATTCCCTTTGTTGGCAAGGACCATATATGTTAATAACCCGGAGGTTAGTGCCCAGGTCTGCCGAAAAGAGGTCTAGTCCCAGGAAACCCTGACCCCCCCAAGTCCCAAGAGCCTTGATAGAGGCAGGGTTGTATCCAATAGCAAGACCCCCTGAACGTCCCGATGAGTCCAAAGCCGAAAGGAGCCAACCCGGAGCAATGGAGGTTAGGGCAGTCGTTATAGAGTCTGCGGGACCTAGGGTTTCCTGGAGGAGGATGATGTCAATAGGCATGGAAGTAATCATCCTTTTGAGGGCTAGTTTCTTGGAGGCACTAGCTAAGCCTCTGCAATTGAAGGATAAGAACTTCATGGGGGGAGATTGCCTGGGGTGTTCATCGCTCTAAGAACCCCATCAATTTGGATTGTCGCCCAAAGGCAACCTTAGCACCCGCTTTTCGGATGGCCTTTGTAAGGTGAGATTTTCGTCCCCGTGCAGATAATTGAATCAGGCTGGGGGGAGTGGTGCCAAGCCCAACAATCTTTAAATGGGAGCCATTAGAGTGAGGGCGAGGGTGGAGATTGTATTATGAGAAGCACCCCCAGATGATGATGGAGATGAGGGAGGCGATGAAACCGTGCGAGTGGATGGAATGGAGGGGGCAATAACCGGACAAGAGGGAATAGTGCAATGCGCCACGGATAGTGAAGGAGAGAGAGTAAAATAACCAGTAGTGCAATTAGACAAAGGAGGGAAAAGAGATA
Source organism: Pinus taeda (assembly GCA_000404065.3). NCBI lineage: Eukaryota > Viridiplantae > Streptophyta > Pinopsida > Pinales > Pinaceae > Pinus > Pinus taeda. The sequence goes on along the minus strand of APFE030842899.1, from coordinate 58,837 downwards.
TACCCGGAGCAGACGTCGATGCGGAGGCCGCCCGAGCTCTGGTGATCGGAGGTTGAGAGGTACGTTGCGCTGATCCAGGAGCCTGTGTGGGAGAGCTGGAGGGGGCACCAAAAGCCGGGGTGCAATGAGCAGCTGGTGATATAGGCCTCGAAGGAGTGGTGGATGTCGCCGAGCCCTCCTCTTGTTTTTTGTTAAGAGGGCACTCCTTAAACAGATGTCCCACCCTGTGACAGCGATGGCACCTGAAGGGCACTCCTTCGTAGTCGAGGATTTGAATCTGGGTATATCTGCCTCAGTGAAGTGTGATCTTTTCCTCTAAACCATCTCGAGTATCTAGATGAACCAAAATCCGGGCCAGAGTTCTACTCCTGGACTCAACATAAGATCTATCGTGGTCTAGGTATGTATCCAGAGCATTCCTGATGCGCATGAAAACCTCTTCATTCTAGTACTGGAGAGGTAAGCCAGGGAGCCGAACCCATAGTGGCCCTGCCCCAATCTGCTCGTGATCAGGATAAAAAAGGGGACTCCATCTTTTTAGCAACACCGGCACCATCTCTATGTGCCAATATCTGGCCAGAACCAAATCCGCATAATTCTCCTTGGCAAAGTGAAGTGCGAACCATCCGCGAGGGAGAACCTGTACTTCTGGGAGTTCTTTGAGAACACCCCCCAAAATATCTTTTACCCAGAGGGTAAGCCTGGTAGCAGAATATGCGCGTCCACGAACATGCCCGACCAGAATGGTATTGCCATTTTTGCTACTTCCCCAATGGCAGATGTCTCGCCGAACCGAATGGAGATATCCCTAGAAGTGGCCTTGACACACTTGTTCTTTTTCTTGCCCAAGCGCGGAGCTGATGGGTGATCTGCAAGGGGATCCGAGGAGGGTTCCAGGGGGGATGTCTTTGCTGAAGAGACCCTAACAGCGGGGGTCTCAAAAACTCTAGAGGGGGAAGGACGAAGAGTAGAAGGCCCAGCCCCCGACGAGAAGGGAGGTCCAGACGATGCCGTAGCAAGGAAGGAGGAGGACGGAGGGTGAGGGTCGAAAGATGGCGACGGGGGAATGACGGTGGACAGGAAATGAAGGGTGCCCAAGGACAGCGGGGGGAGGTCGAGACCAGGGGAGTTCGATAGGAGGGAGCCTTCGGGAGGATGTGAGGGGGAGGGACAACCGGGGAGGGATGTGAGGGAGGAACCGACGAAAAACCAGAAACCGGCGGAAGGAAGGACGGATGGTCGAAGATAACCTGAGATTGGAGGGGGTCTTTAGTGTAATCGACCTCCTCGTACGTTTCCATGACATCGCCGACAGTAACGGACGCCATGTTGATAAAGACAGGTGGACCTGGAATGTCGGGACAGGTGCAACAGAAAGCAGATTCACGGTGACCACAAGAGCGCGGAGGTCTCAGGCCTGGAGGATTAGGGTTTTTGGTGCCCTAATCGAAACCCTCGCGGTTTACCGCAGTGCACATCGACTCCATTCGCTCCCATCTCCTCAACGAGTCCTTCTCCACATAGAGCTAACATGTGTAAGCTTCCAAATTATTAAACTCATCAAAACACTTTATGATACATCTCAAGTTGGTAAGATTTAACAAAATAATAAAACTAACTAAATTACAGATTTATTTTATTATTATATTATTATTAATTATATGGCTCATCCATGTCAAGGTAGGTTGTAATGACCATAAATTAAACTTAGTAAATCTCTAAGCTTAAAAGGAACATGAATCTTTATAAATGAGGACCTTTGATGCAGAAGCATCTTTGACCTCAAGTGTACCTCGTCAACCAAAACAACTTTATGTTGAGTACGCAATAAGTGTTGTTACTCCCATGTGTTTTAAGTTGTTGATACACCTATTATGTAGTTTATGTTGAGTACACAATAAGTGTTGTTATTCTCATCTGTTTTAAGTTATTATGTAGTTGTTGATATATCCAGTTGGTAGCTGTTGCTACTCTTGTAGCTACATTTTATTGAAGTGATGTCTACTTTTGAAGTGGCTAACGCTCTTAGGATCGTATGCTGATACTCATATTGCATAGAGTCACTAACACATCCAAAGCCGACTTTTATTTAGTTGCGTTGCTATAGGACAACCACTATCAGACACACTATGAGGATGAGATAAAGCTTACACATTTAATTTGTTTGCACACTAAGAGGAAACAAATTAACTCAGTTCTGGAAGGTGAAGCAGTTAGCGATAGGGGACGCGATTTGTTTTAGTGGAATACGAAGAGGTCAACAACGTGACGATAAATTGCATGAACATGAAAAAAAAGGGCTTTTTTATTTTGGTTTTTTCTATTGGTTTTTTACTAGTTCGTTTAGGCTTTAGGAACTTGAGTTGTTGGTGTTCATTTTGGCTATTGCATAATTTTAAGAGAGGACGACTGGCTACTGCACAATTTTCAGAGAGCGCAATTGGCTATTGTACGAGTCAACAAGGATATTTGGTTGTTGTGCATGGTATTGTTGTTTAATGGTGTGGGAATTCCAATTACTTCGAGGACTCCACTCTCAAATTTGTATTCTTATCTATAACATCACATTTTGAATAAATAAAAAATATTGAATCCTTTCTATGTTGTTGTGAGCAAACTCAAATAACTCTTTGTTTGTGCAGTGTAACAACAATCCAGATTTTGTACATGTTGTGAATTCTACAGAACTTGGACTGCGTCAAGTGCTATTAGAGTGAGATTCATTCTAGGATTTTCACCTTGAATTGCTTCATGTATCAAGGCACTAGGAAACCTTTTTTAGTGGTTGCACAACAAGAATGCTGAAGTTACAAGTTGGTGAGACATTTACAACTTTTAAGGATGCCACAGAGGAGAAGAGGAGGAGGATGAGGAGTTGTAGGAAATAGAGAGCTAGAGAGTTAAGATGAAGGATATAAGAGTTGGAGCATAGAAGAAATGGAGATGTAGAGGTAGATTCAGAGCCCAAAGAAGAAATTGATGAAGAAAAAGAGGCCAAGGAGAGAGACCTAGTAGCGAGGTTGATTTTATATTTAAGCAATAGACGCAGTGCAAGAGTTGAATTTTCTTGTTATGATGGAAATATGAGGGCTGGTGTGTTCATCAATTGGATTGGAGAATTTAGAAGATACTTCGAGTATGAAAAATGTTCAGGATCCAAATTGGGTGAAATTTTCTATTAAGAAGTTGAAAGGTCAAGCTGCAATGTGGTGGGATATGTTGCAAAATGATAGAGTAAATAATTAGATATAAAAGATCAAGACTTGGAAGAAGATGGCCACGAAGATCACGAAGAAATTTCTTTTCGTTGATTACTGGCAAAATTTGTATAGACAAGTCCAGAATCTGAGAGAAAAGGAGATCTTTGTTCGTGAGTACACTGAAGTGTTTTTTAAATTGTCACTTCGATTAGGTATAAAGCTATAATTTTAAAGAGTTGCAAGGTATGTGAGTGTACTAAAATACTTGATTCAATAAGAAATGAGTACACATGATTTCCGAACTATTGATGAAGCCTACCGCATTGCTTTGAAAATAGAGTAAAATTGAATATGAAAACACAACGTAAAGGCAAAGGAAGAGGTTTTAGAGGTAGAGGTAAGGCATGGACTGCTAGAGGTAGTGAAAAGGAAGAATAATCCACTAGTGATCAAGGTGGTAGAGGTGGAAACAATGCTGGAAGAGTAGAGGAAGTCTCAAAAGAGGAAAATGCAAACATATCATTACTTGTTATCGTTGTGGAGTTGAAAGACATAACAAATCTGAGTGCCTAGAAGGACAAAATTTAGGGAGAAAAGGTGAAACAATAACACAAGTTACACAAGCTAATAAATCTTCTATTTCTAGAGAAAATGTGACTACGCTTCAATAAGAATAGGGAGAAAAATTAATGTTTCACAAAGTGTTGGTCAATCCTAAGAAGAATATGTTAAAATTTTGGCAACTATGGGATGAATTTCCCATGAGAAACCCTACTGCCCCAAAGGAAATCCCATCGTTCCCCAAAGATAATTTATATTGAGAATTCAAATCCATAAAATAAGTAATATTAATTTGTAACAAAATCAATTTGGGAAAGCATTCATTAAGGCACATGGAAAAATATATTTAAATATTAAAATGGGAAAATTTGAATTTAAATAATTTCCATCCTAAACCTTAAAGTCAACTTGAACTTTGAAGGCTTGAATGTATATAAAAAGAAGATCAATCCAACACCAAATGGGGAATTCATATCACATTTTTATGAGACTTGCATTGTATTTGTAGCTCTACATTTTTTGTGGTCCACACCATCTCTGAGGCTTGTATTACTAATACATGGCTCGCTATTTCATTAATGAGGCTCACATTACAATTTCAAAGGCTCACTCCATGGCTCACATATATCTGTGGCATGATTCTCTATGGCTTTGTCCTTGTGTGGCTCACTTTATAGCTTGCATATTTATTGTGGCAACTCACATATGTGGTAGCACATTAAGTTCTATGGATCTTTCTCTGTGGAGCTCACTCTACACTCTATCTTTATGGATGTCACTCTATGGCATCACTCTCTATATCTCAGTATGGCTGCATTTCTCTATTATTCTCTAAGGTGTGTATCAATTCTTTGGAGGCATTGCATCTTTGTGTATCGTATTACATTGGTGTGCCATCTCTATGCATTGAATTACATTGTAGTGGCATTGTTCTATCTCTACTTTGTACACTGCATCTCTATCATAGTGGCATCGTTCTACCTCTACTATCTGCATCGTATCTCTGTGCATCATATTATATGGTAGTCACATCATTCAATCTTTGTGGTGGCATTGCTACAATGTACAATGGCTTCTCTCTATATCTCTAGCTTGCTATCACAATGATTCTTAAGTTCAATACTATACAATGGCTCACACAATAGTTCTGAGGATCAAATATTTATGATAGTGGCTTGCACCATACTATGGCTCATATATATATATATTTTATGGTTTGGACATTTTCTCTATGTACCACAAATGTTTTCTTGCATATGTATCTCAATGGTTTTCATTTTTCCTTATATAGTTTGCACCTATGACTGCATCAATTACTCTTAAGACTTAACCATATTACTTGTTCCCCTGAGTTTGTTATATGATGATAATGATTGAAACCATAACAATCATGAAAGATAAGTAATAGTAACTTTTTTCAAATAGAAATCCTCATGACAATATGATATATAGGATAGTGACCCTCAGTTTGGCAGTAACCTCAACGTATATGACAAGTACTCTTGATCTTCATGACAATGCCTTTGATACGTGACAATGATCTTCACAAAAATGATCTTTGATATAGCAGTAAACTTGGCGTAACAATGATCTTGATATGACATTGTCCATGATATGGAAGTATGACTGTGATAGTGACCTTGATGATAACATACTCTTGATGACAATGATAACATGAAGGATGACAAACGCGACAATGTGTCTATGGAAGATGTGATATTGTATATGAAAGTGATATGATAGCATCTCTCTTGGACTTGTTTCATTCAGTTCACAAATGAAGTTGTGAATTGACTTGGGTTGGCCCTAGGATGCCTGATATGATTGATGCATTTCATTATTTGTGTAATTTTTTTTGTTTTGTTTTGTTTTGTTTTTTGTCTTTTTGTTTTTGTTTTGTTTTTATATCTCAGATGAACTTTTATGAATATATAATAGAATAAGAATCTAGTTGGAGTTTCCCCTTGTGGGGTTTTGATCCGGTCTTTGAACTAAATCTCGGTGTCTCTATTGTGCATGATTTTCTTCTATTGCTCTTTATTGTTTCGCTACATTCTTGATGTTTATTGTTCTCTCTACAAAATTGCTAATGATGATACAATGTTATGGGGGAATGTAACGTGTAAATGATGAAAAATTTTGAAAATGCAATTATCTATAACAAAGAACAATCTATCCCTAAAAATTAACATGGTATTATAGTTGGGCTGAAAAAAGTCATTGAGATCACCCCCGTGAAGACATCTATGAGGAAGTTCATGATCAAAGCAAAGTGAAGGGATGAATATGGAAGATACCTAAAAGAATGCTAGGGTTTGAAGGAAACCCTAGGGAAATACTTTATTCTTGCAAATAGAAGCTATGGGTTGGGAGAAACCCTAGAAGTGGCCTTGATATGGAAAGGGCATGGTATGATTCAAAATATTTCATGATCAGTAAGAAGCCATTTAGTTATTCAATTACCTATGACAAATTTAGAGAAACCATAGATGGACTTGTCTTAATAAGAGATGATATGCTATATATCTAGTGATCATCTTGTACATTGATAAGTTGGGATCGAACGTTGATGAAGAAGATCAAGGACACAGGTGGTGTTCAAGAGGAAGCATTTCTTCTTTTGCAGAAAAAATTGACACATGGTTGATGATCTGTGGTGCATTATCAAGAGGGAGATGATAGCCTCCTACAATCCTCATTAAAGATAAGTACCCTCAAGATTTATGTTATTTCTTTATGACACTGATCTTCTTTAGATTTATCGTCTTGGACTACTGTTTATTCTTCTTGCATGAATATGTTAATGCTTTTAACTTCTTGGATGATGATGTGATCAAGGAAAGAAAATCATTCTTAAGGATTATCATGATGTAGAGAAGATGCAGAAAGAGAAAAACCCAAGAGGAAGTTGGTATAGGATGATGGAAAAGCCACTCTCCTTTTTAGGAAAAGGAAGACAATCCCACCTCATCATCAGGTACACTTTCATTATACTTATTTATTTTGTTACTATTTTTCTTGCTCTTGTCTGGGGTCATCAGGTACAGTCGATGGAGGTGAGAACCTAGTCCTCATATCAAGATTGAGTAGGATGCAGTGTCATCCCTTGATTAAGGTGGCAATGGACAAGAGCTCATACCTTGAAGGAAGGATCCCTGTCTCCCAGGTTGATGTCTATGATTGAAGAAGCTTCCAATTTAGAGGGAGTATACTATCAAGTGAATGCAACAATCAATCTAGATGTTCTGAGATAAGTAGATGTTGAGAGTTGTATGCCCTTAATACAAGGACCATTCTTAAAGATAAAGATGTTCCAGTGTCATATGCTTTCACAATATCAAGCTAAACTCTAATAGGGAAGATACTCTTAGAGGGAGAGGATTGTGATAAGATCCTATCACCTATTACTAAATGCATTATTATCATATGTATTTGAAGATGGCTTCCTCTATGACATTTAAGGAAGTATAATACTTAAGGTTGCCTTAGGGATTTGAGGTACATAAATAAGAGACTCATGATTTTGAATTGAAGAAAGTCATTAGGACTTGGTATACCTGGAATGATGGACATATGATGCGGTCTCCAATCACTCTTCATGATTGAAGTTATGTCTTTGATGTTTGGTTTTATATATGTTAACAATTTATTTCTAATTGGATCAAACCATCTCCATGTTCAGTTCAACTGAGCCTTGATGATCCGCTAATTGATATTAGAAGTGTAATAGAGAGATGATGAAGTCTTCCCCGCTAAGAGAAGTATGTTGAGACTTGACTTGATGGACTATACAGAAGCAGTTGAGAGAGACTCCTATTCAGATTTAGACTTGATGGATCTTATGATGAGCAGAGAATCATATGGATCCTTGCTTTGCAACATGTTCCTTAAGCTAGATAGAGCCTATATATGTATATTGGTTTGTTGTTAAACATCTACACAAAACTAATCATGGGTTGACACATCACTGGAAAATTGATGGATACACTGATATTGACTAAGATTGAAAATGTTGTTAATAAGAAAATCACATTTGGGTGCTGCTATAGATTGGGGTTTGCCATGTTTTCCTAGATAAGCCAAAACAAAAGTACGTTGATTTAAGTACGCCTAAAGCGGAGCAAATTGTTGCTAGCATGGTTAATTGTGAGGAAGTGTGATTGAGAAAGATCTTTGGAGAATTGTTTGAACATGTGTTGGACATGAATATGATATGTTGCAATATTAAGATTGGGATATGAATTTTTGAGAATCCCATGTTTTATGATCGATCCAAGCATTTTGAGATTAGATATCACTATATTTGAAATATCGTACAAAGGGAGAAGTGAGGCTTCAACATTGAATTATTTTGTAATTGAAGCAGTTAGGCTTCAATAGATGAGAAAATAACACATATTCTTACCAAGCCTTTTCTGAAAGGGAAGTTATTAGTCTCTAGAGAGCATCTTGGACTAGTGGATGTGACCCTCCTGGGAAAGGGTCACATCTAATCAAGAACAATGAGGTATGCTCTTCCCTCCTATCTGATATCCTAGGGAGGGAATGGAGCATGAAGATATCCTGGGGTTAAGGGACCTCATGGAAAATAGGAAGTGTGTGATCCTTATCAGACGTGGTAAGTGTTATCCTCCCTAATTATCACAATAGGATGTGTGTGATCCTTACCAATAGAGGTAACTTGTATCTCCCCTACTGATGAGTATACCCAATTATGCATCCTACCCACAAGTCACCTTGTGTCATGATTGAACATGGGCCATGAGATGTGGTTAAAATTATTAGGATAGCTACCCATCCAACCAATGGGTGAAGATATTTGGGTTTGAAATGATCCTTACTAGACGTGGTAAGTGGTATCTACCCCCAAGTGAGAGGATCAAGGCATTCCACCACTTGAGTGGGAAGACCAATGAATAATAGGATGTTTGTGATCCTTACCTCTCATGGTAACTTGTATCCTTCCTATTTTTGATTAGATATAGGGTGGTAGATTAATCTCCTCTATTGTTCGTGGATAAAGGGTGGAAGCTAGAGCTCCCCAATGATGATTCTTCTTCATTAGATCATGACATCATTGTTCAAATGAGATGAAGGTCATGAAACTTGACCTAGAGACCATTAGGTTTTGGAGGACATTTACCTTGTGGTAATTTGATTTCCCCTACTGTTGGTTATGGATTATTCTTCTTCTACAAGATGAGATGAGACATTATGGGACATCTTAGATGAAACTTATGATGTAGATGGAAATTCCTCCTTATCTTAGAGGGAGTGTGGAAATTTTGGCAACTATGGAACGAATTTCCGATGAGAAATCCTACTGCCCCAAAGGAAAGCCGATCGTGTCCCAAAGAGAATTTATATTGTGAATTCAAATCGATAAAATAAATATTATTAATATGTAACAAAATAAATTTGGGCAGGCATTCATTAAGGCACATGGACAAATATATTTAAATATTGAATGGGAAATTTGAATTTAAAGTATCTCCCTCCTAAACCTTAAAGTCGGCTTGACCTTTGAAGGCTTGAATGTATATAAAAGGAAGGTCAATCTAACTCTAAGTGGGGAATTCATATCACATTTTTATGAGACTCACATTGTATCCGTAGCTCGATATTTTTTGTGGTTTGCATCGTCTTCGAGGCTTGAATTACTAATATGTGGCTTACTCTTTCATTACCGAGGCTCACATTACAATTTCAGAGGCTAACTCTGTGGCTCACATGTCTTTGTGACATAATTCTTTGTGGTTCATTATTTGTATGGCTTTCTCTAAATCTCACATATTTCCTGTGAAAACTTGCATATGTCGTAACACATTAAGTTATGTGGATCTCACTCTACACTCTGTCCATGTGGATCTTGCTCTATGGTGTTTCTCTTTATATCTCAATATGGTACCGTGCTACTATTTTGTGAGGTGCATATCAATTCTTCAGTGGCATCACATATCTATGCATCATATTAAATTATAGTTGCATCTTTGTGCATCGAATTAAATTACAGTGACATCATTATATCTCTACTCCGTACATCACATCTCTATTGCAGTGGCATCATTTTATCTCTACTCTATGCATCATATCTTTGTACATCGTATTATATGGTAGTGGAATCGTTCTATCCCTATGGTGGCATAGCTACAATATATAGTGGTTTCACTCTATATCTCTAGCTTGATATCACAATGAATCTTAGGCTCAATATTATATAGTGGCTCACATATTAATTCCAAGGCTTGAATATTTATGGCAGTGGCTCACAATGTTTTGTGCATCATATATATTCTTTATGGTTTGCACATGTTCTTTATGGCTTACAAATGTTCCTTTAGGAATTTCATATGTATCTCAATGTTTTTCATTTGTCCTTATATTATCTTCTATCGATGATTGTATCGATTTATCTTGATATTTAACCATATTACTTGTTCCCCTAAGTTTGTTATATGGCTATTATGACTGAAACCATAAAAATGATGAAAGACAATTAATATTGAAGTTTTTCAAATAGAAATCCTCATGAAAATATGATATATAATATATAGTGACCGTCAGTATGGTAGTAACCTCAACGTATATGACAAGTGCTCTTCATTTTCATGACAGTGCCTTTGATATGTGACAATGATCTTTGATATAGCAGTAAACTTGGCATAACAATGATTTTGATATGACAATGTCCATGACATGACAATATGGCATTGTCAATGACCTTGATGATAACATACTCTTGATGTTAGTGATAACACGATGGATGAAAAATTTGATAGTGTCTCTATGGCAAATGTTATATTGTTTATGACAATGATATGTCATACCAACTCTCTTGAACTTGTACCATTTAGTGCACAAACGAAGTTGTGAATTGACTTAGGTTGGCCCTCAGATACCTAATATGATTGATGCATCTCGTTATTATATTTTGTATCTTAGCTGGACTTTGATGAATATCTAATAGAATAAGAATCTGGTTGGGTTTCCCCCCCTGTGGGGTTTTCCCCTAGTCTCTAACCTAAATGTTGGTGTCTCAATTGTGCATGATTTTCTTCTATTATCCTTTACTGTTCCATTGCATTTTTCATGTTTATTTTTATCTCTAGATAATTTATAATGAAGATACAATGATATGGCGTGAATGTAATGTGTAAATGATGAAAATGTTTATCTACAACACAGAACAATCTAGCCCTAAAAATTAATTGAAGACAATGGAAGAAACAGAGCAAAGATGGAAAGTTTTCAAACTAAATGTAAGGTCCAAGGAAAGTGTTGTAACTTGGTTATATATGGTGCAAGTAGAGAGAATTTATTGTCCATTGAATTCATGTACAAGTTGAAACTCAAGAGTTTAGTCCATCCAAATCATTATAGATTCTCATGGTTACAAAAGGGAAAATAGGTGGTTGTGACTGAGAAATGATGGTGAATTTTCAAATCAACAGTATTCAAGATCAAGTACTTTGTAATGTGGTTGATATGGACACATGCCACATACTTCTGGGAAGACTATGACTATTCGAGAGAAAATTTCGCCATGATGGTGGGGAGAATACATGAGTTCAGGAAAGATGAACGACGGTGCAAAATCACCTCAATGTTGGAAAATGCAACTATAACAATAAGAAGTTGTGGAAGTACCAAAATGTGTAACAAAAAGATCATATTGTGTTCAACCAAGGATTTTGTACATGAGGAAAAAAAGGCATAATTCTATTTAAGTAATTACAAAGGCCAGAGGAAGTGAAATTAGGAATCACCCTGAAAGAAATTAAATCCTTGTTAGATGAATTCGAGGAGATTCTTGCTGATGAATTTCCAAAAGGATTACCTCCCATGAGAAGTATTTCTCATCAAATTGAATAGATTCCTAGACCGACCTTACCGAACAATGCACATTATAGGTTGACTCCAACAAAGAATGAGGAAGTGAATAAGCAGGTACATGAGATTCTCTAGAGGAATGATAAGAGAAATTTTGGGTCCATGTGTTGTACCATCCGTATTGACTCCAAGGAAGACAGGTGAAAGAAGAGTGTGTACAGATTCTAGAGCCATTAATAGGATAATCACCAAGTATCAATTTCCATTGCCAAGGATGGAAGATATTATGGACTCTTTGAGTGGGGCTAAATATTTCACAAAGATAGACTAGAAGAGTAGTTATCATCAAATCTGGATCAAGGAAGGTGATGAGTGGAAGATTGATTTCAAGACAAAGTATGGATTGTTTGAATGGTTGGTTATGCCATTTGGGATGACTAATTCCCCTAACACATTCATGAGGTTCATGAATGAGGTCTTGAAACCATTCTTGGTGAAATTTGTTGTAGTATACCTGGATGACATTTTAAGTTTTAGCAAAAACAAAGAGGAGCACTCGGAACACGTAAGACAAGTGTTGCAATGGTTGAAGAAAGAGAATTTGCTGATCAATTTGAAGAAATGTACATTCATGCAAAATGATTTAGTGTTCTTTAGGTTTGTGATCTCCAAGGAAGGATTGAAAATGGATTATGAAAAGGTGAAGGCTATCTTGGATTAGCCAACACCTCAGTCTACTTTTGAGGTGACAAGATTCCATGGATTGGATAGCTTCTACCAGAAATTTATTATAAATTTCAGCCATATTTGTGCACCTCTCATTGAATGCATGAAGAATTGGAATTTTAAATGGAAACTAGTAGTAGGGAAAGAATTTGTGGATTTGAAGAAGAAGGTGAAAAATAAACCTATTTTGGTGCTTCCAAACTTTGATAAAGCATTCCAAGTTGACTATGATTCAAGTGGGGCAACAATTGGAGAAATTTTAATTCAAGAAGGCAAGCCAATAACATTCTTCAACAATAATTTGAACAAATCTAAGAAGAATTATTTTGTATATGATTAGGAATTTTATGCTATTGTGCAAGATTTAATGAAGTGGATATATTTGTTGCCCAATGAATTTGTCTTGTTTAATGATGAAAAGGAATTACAATATATCAACAATCAAGATAAGTTGAATCATTGGCGTTATAAATGGGTTCAATTCTTGCAAATTTATACATATGTTTTGAAGCATAGGTATGGAAATTCGAAAAAGGTTGTAGATGCTTGAGGTAAGAGAGAGCTATTACTCAACACTTTCTCAGTAGAAGTGGCAGGTTTGGAAAGCATGAAGGAGTTGTATCCAAAATATGTCGATTTTGGAGAAGCCTGGACAACTTGTAAAGCACCTTGGAGTGTAGAAATAAACATGTTCTTAGATTACCATATCCAAGAAGGGTTTCTATTTAAAAATTATCAATTGTGCATTCCTCAAGGGTCAATGAGGTTGAATCTTATTAAGGAGATACATGGTGGAGGTCTAGGTGCACATTTTGGCATGGATAAGACCACAACATTGGTAAAGGATAGGTATTTTTGCTTTCTGAGTCAAAAAGTTTAGCATATGAATCAACAACAATGTCAGAAAGTTTGTTGAGTGTTGTAGAGTTTTCCTACTAATCAAGGGGATAAGTCAAAATGTAGGGTTATATACTCCATTGCTGATGCCAGAAAGATGGTGGGAAGATGTGATAATGGACTTTGTCTTGGGGAAACGAAGGACACAAAGGAAGCATGATTCAATGATGGTTGAAGGTGGCACATTTCATAGCATGCAAGAGAACAAGTGATGCTACTGAAGTGGTTGTTTTATTCTTCTAAGAAATAGTGAGACTTCATGGGTTACCAAGAACCATTACTTCAGAAAGAGGTACAATATTCCCCAGTCACTTTTGGAGGACATTGTGGAAGAATATGTGATCTAAATTATTATACGTTTCATCCTATCATATGTAGATAAATGGATAGACTGAAGTTGTGAACGTGAGTCTTGGGAATTTTCTAAGAAGCTTGATTGATGAAAATCCAAACCAGTGGGATATAATCTTGGTGCAAGCAGAGTTTGCATACAATAACTCAGTGAAATGATCCACTATTAAGATTCCATTTTGGATTGTTTATGGGTGGTCACCAAAAGTTGTTGTGGACCTGATATAGTTTCCAGATATGGAGGAAAGGAAGAGTGTTGATGTAAGTGATTTTGCAGACAACTTGCAGCTGATAGACAAACAAGTGAAGAAGAAATTGTAGTAGAGTAATAACACGTATAAGGAGAAGTAATATTCAAAAAGAAGATAAAATGTTTTTGTTGAAGGAGAATTGGTAATGGTCCATCTATGGAAAGAGATACTTCCCACTGGTACCTACAATAAGTTGAAATACAAGAAAATAGGCCCATGCATAATTCTTCAAAAAAATTTGAAAACCCCTACAAGTTAGAGCTACTGAGAGACTTGGATATCTCTTTGATATTCAATGTATCTGATCTATATGAGTTTCATGAAGGGGAAGGTGGTGAATAAATAGGTACACCTGTTGAGTGAAAGGAACAATTACTAGTCAAACCCATTGAATAAGTGGAAGAAATTATGGCTACCAGGGTTGGAAAGAAGACTCACTACAGGGAATATTTGGAGTATTTGCTCAAATGGAAGAATTGAGAGTCTGAAGATATGTCATGGGTGACTGAGAAAGAGGTTACACACCTACAAGGGAATTCATTCTTTGGATGAAATACCACATGAGTTGGTAGCTCGTATTTTCTTACCAAGGGTGTCATATTCAGGAGCATCCTTAGCCTGGAGTAATCCTCATCAATCAAAAGAAGTTTATGTTAAGTTCGTAATAAGTTTTATCACTCCCAAGTGTTTTAAGTTTTTGATACACCTATTATGTAGTTGATGATACACCTAGATGGTAGTTGCTACTACTCCTGTAGCTACATTTTATTGAAGTGACGACTACTTTTGAGGTGGTCGATGCTCTCAGGATTATGTGCTAATACTCCTATTGCATAGAGTCGTTGATATTGAGAAATCAAGGGCACCTAAATTATGGTGATTTCTCTTACTTTGATAATTGATTGTGATGTTCTTTTACTTAAATTTATGTACTTGTAATTATCTTCTTCTTTCACTTGATTAATATTGTGTTCTTATCATCAAACAATTACCAAACTTTGAAGATCAATGAGACAAGAGAACACAAAATTTAAGCTACTAGCTAGGGCCAAAACCTCTCCTCTTAAGAGGAAAACCCACAAGAATTCTTCTCTTCTTATAGAATCTTCGAATGAAAAATTCCAAGACCTAAGACCCTTAACAAAGACCCCAACAAGAGGTCCATGTCAAATTCTTCTCTTTATGAGCTTTTCCTTCACAAAATCAACCTAATTCAATCTATTTTAAACCTTCAAATTTCGGCTTCTGCTTCACATTTTCGATCACTGCTTTAGGATTGTAATTTATGGTCTCTACTGTAAAAACCCTAGCTAGCACATGTGAGAAGATGATGGTTAATTTTTCCCTTCTTTCTCCTTTGCTTGATTTGATCTCCTTTCCTTGATAACTCAACCTTCAATCTTGATGCTTCTTTACACTAAACTCAATTCCTTGATGTGACCATAGTTCAGTATTGTTGCAACTCAAAGATGACCTAATTCTTCTTCACTTACATCAACACTTACAACATGCCCAATAGGGTCTTTACATATGACAATGACTTTTTTGACTCATAGAATTTATGACAAAGCTCTAGAAGCACTTAATGGGTGCTTGACCTATAAATAAAATTAATTCGAGCAAGAAACCCATGCTACAAAATAATAATAATAATTTTTCTTTCTTTTTACAATATATAAGAATCAAGAGTACATTTCATATTTATGAAGACCGAACCTAGTTACATATGTCAACACACCCTCTTAACTAGGGAGTTATTCATAATACATACAATGTACTTGGACATTCTCATACTAAATAATTATCATAAGAAGAGTCAGATTGGTAATCCATCTCATAAGCTATGTTCTCAACTTATATCAGTGCATCTCATCATATCAACCAACATTGTCATATAGCAAGACCTTGACTGACAACTCTATCTCTCCACAAGATCAGAGAAGAATGTTGGGGAGACAATGATTTATAGACACCTTCATCATTGTCTCTCAAGGCACATACCCCATCTAGATGTTCACAAGGTATGTCCTTATAGGATCATTCCTGTCTTGGATTAACAAATCCTCAAGGAATTTCCTCTTCAACTATTGATTGCCCTACTCATCATCAAAGAGTACCGAAATTCAGATGCTTACCAAATCCTCCATTCTTTCTTCACAACATGAAGACAATAATGATGTGTCTATCTCTCCCTCTCAACTAAAAAGGATCTATTCATTCCTAGAAAAGGAATATATTCAAGTTCCCTCTTAAATAGGGACTTTCCCAAGCTCCCAATTAACTATGGACTTGTTACCAATAGAAACTATATTCTCTTCAATGGAGACCATGGTAATATCAGCCACTTGTAGATCTCCTCCTTTTTGGATTTTGTCATGAATGAACTTCAATTTATTTATCCTGAAGCCATATTCTTCCAGAACTTATTCATAGGTTATCAACCATCTTTCTCCATCACTTACCTTCAACGAAACATAGTGTTGAACCAATAGTCAGGTCATCCTTCTCTTCATCAGGAAGTGATAGTTTTGTCATCATATGGCTATCCTTTATACTTCTACCTTTTCCAAGTCATATTTCTTTCAGGATCTTCCATCCATTCTTAGTTGTAGTTGAACTTCTACAAAATTCTTTTGGTAGCCTTGTTACAACCCAACCAGATGATTTCTCAAAAATAAAAATGAACACTAAATCAAAGTTACCTCTTTATGCTGGACCTTCGTCATGACATCAACTTCTTGCAACATCAAAATCTTGCACATGTATGAATCCATATCCAAGGAATTCATTACCAAGTTACTCCTTTTATAGCATACACATGAGAGTCTTCATACTTTCTTGATGGAGATGTCATAGCCAATCCTTCTTATTACATATGTTGATCATTTATCTTATCTTATGTGAATATAGATACATACTTCACAAACTCTTCTTTCATCTTCTTCACATATTGCTTCCTCAGGATCTTTTATACATAGTTTCTTCATCATAGGAACCATAGTTGACAACCACCTCATATTCTCCATGAGGTCATATCATTTATTTCATCTTGTCAATATGTAGAAGAGTTTAGGGCACATTTTCTACATGCCTTCATGTATCATTTTAATGGAATAGTTTCATCTTCTTTCATCATGCTCATGAGATAGAACACTAACCATTCTATTTGCAACCATATGATGCCATGACTTTATCTATCTATTACCAAATATATACATACCTCTTCCTTCATGTGGTCATCTATAATTTCATCTAGTAGCTTCCTTTCCTTTATTGAAGATAAAAAATACTTCAACCAACTTGACATGTTGCACATAATTTTCATCATACCATCATCCTTTTAAATTGTGGATTCCACACAAGGTGGAACGTAGAACACTCTTGTGACACTTTCTTCTTCTAAGTAGAGGTGAATATTCTAATAAATATTCCAATGGAGGATCTTGATGATCCTCATTCTGCAAATTATTTTCTCTAATGATGATGATGTATAATCATCTCTTTCTCTTCCTATCTTGCTAGATGACATTCTTCAATCATTCAACCTGTTACTTCAGTTATCCTTCTATGCTTCCAATGAATATTCCATGAGCTACTTCCTTTCTATAATGTACTATGACTGCTTCAACCATATAGATTTCTACTTCAACTATACTTCCATGCCTCTATGATGATGTCCTCTCAATATTTGCTATAATGCATCTGATCATACTTGTGATTATTTCCATCATGACTATTATCTTCTATGTACTTGAAAGTAGATTAAATGTGCAAGAGACCTTCTAATAGTGGAGGTATATCACTTCTTCCCTCTTTGTTTTCTTCTTTTCTGGTTCTTCTTCTTCTTCGGTGACATGGGCTTCATTTCTTTCACTTCTCTTCTTGTTGTCCTTCTTAAGTTTAGGAAAATTCCTTTTGAAATGCCCATATTCAATACATTCATAACATTGAATCTTAGACATGTCAATTTTCTTTTGAAATATTTTTTGAGACTTCCTTTTCTTCCTTTCCATAACTGCATATGCTTGAAATTGTTCACTTGATCCAACGCCATTCTTTGCCTTCTGTCTAGTTTCTTCATTTTTTTATAATGACCATAGATCTTTGAATGGGGTAGTTTCCTTTTTTCCGTAGATACTTGATACAAAGTTTCCCCATTCATCAGGCAGTGCATTAAGCACAATGGTGGTCATTTCTCGATCAGACATCACTTCTCCTAGCTCTTATCGTTGATATATTATTTGAGATACCCTCATAAGGTATGAGTCTACCCCTTCTTCCTTTGATACCTTCATCTTGTATAGTTCGATTCTTAACAATATTATTTCTCCTGCAATGCTTATCGAGAACAATTCTACTAGCTTTTCATAGATCTCTTTTGATGTCTTCAACTCTGCTACATAAGGGATGAGAGAATCCTTGATTGACTCAATGAGGATCCTTTGAGCCCTTATTTCTCCTTTCATATATTTTGATAGAGCTTGAGATTTCTCTTGAGAATGTTCGGTGATAAATCCCATGAGATATTCACTAACTTCAATTTCTATGAGGATCAAGTCTATTCTCTTCTTCCATGAAAGGTAATTTGATGACCCAACAAGTTTGTTGTCCTCCTTGCAAAAATAAGTCATTGTATATTGAGACATAAAATATAGAATACTTACTTTTCAAGTGAATATGATGATTTAATGATGATGTATTTCACTAGATTCCTTCTTAATGATGTTGAATTCCATTATTCCTTTGACAATTGAAGATGCCTCCATGTTGATGATTGCTTGATGATCTTCTTCAAGTATATTTGACATGTGATATTTTATTCAATTTGAGGGAGATAAATTTGATAATGATAAAGTGCTTCTTCTCGCTTCCTTTGGATAGAATGAGAATGCTTCCAAGAAGACTTCAAGTGTGTAGGGTTTTTTAGTGGAGGTGGGGTCCTTGAGGTCTTCGTGTTCTTCAAAGTGTTGTTCCTTCTAGATGATATGATTTTTGTGATGAGATGTATAGTCCTCCTTGATGCTTCTTAGTTATCTTATATGATCTCGTTTTTCTCAACCCTTATGTATCCTTGTTTAATTAGATGATCTTCAAGTTGCTTCTTCTTCTTGTCACCTTAGCTTTGAAACCACATTGAGAAATCATGGGAAACTAAATTAGGGTGATTTCTCTTACTTTGATAGATGCTTTTGATGTTATTTTACTTAAATTTATGTATTTGTAATTAAATTCTTCTTTCACTTGATTATTATTGTGTTCTTATTATCAAACAACTAGCAAACTATGAAGATCAATGATATAAGAGGACACAAAATGTAGGCTGCTAGCTAGGGCCAAAACCTTTCCTCTTGAGAGGAAAACCCACAAGAATTCTTATCTTCTTATAGAACTTTCAAATGGCGAATTCCAAGACATAATACCCTTGACAAAGACCCCTCCAAGACCAAGTCAACTTCTTCTCTTCATGAGCTTGTCCTTCAAAAATTCAACCCAAGTCAACTTGCTTCAAACCTTGAAATTTCTGCTTCTGCTTCAAATTTTTGGCCATTGCTTCAGGAGTGAAATTTTTTGGCCTCTACTATAGAGACCTTAGTTGGCACATGTGAGAAGATTATGGTAAATTTTTTCCTCCTTTCTCCTTCGCTTGATTTGATCTCCTTTCCTTTATATCTCGAACTTCAATATTGATGCTTCTTGACATTGAACTCAACTCCTTCATGTGACTGCAGTTTGGTCTTCCTGCAACTCAAAGATGACCTAATTCTTCTTTGCATGTGGAGGAGATTTAACCCAAAAACAATCCTTGAAACTTCAATTTTTTCTTCCCTTTTTTCTCTCCTCCCCATCGCTAGATATTCTTTCCCTTTTATGCTTAAACAAACTTGAATTCTTTCACTTTTGATGAGGTCGAGTTCTTCCTTATATATAGGCTTCCCATGGTGGTCAAATATACCTTATGAGGTCAGCTTGTCACCGCTAGGATGACTTGTTCTTGGAGGAGGACATTTGACTCTTTTGACTCTAAATAAATTTCATTTACATGAAACAACATGCCCAATAGGGTGTTTACATATGACAATGACTTCTTTGACTCCTAGACTTTATGAAAAATCCCTAGAAGCACTCAATGTGCTTGACCTATAAATAAAATGACTTCGAGCATGAAACCCATGCTACAAAAGTAATAATAATTTTTCTTTCTTTAATATATATAAGAATCAAGAGTACATTTCATATTTATGAAGATCAATCCTAGTTACATACTTCAATAATTGACACATCCAAACTTGACAGTTATTCAATGGCACCGCTACAGGACAACCATTATTGGACACACTGTGAGGATGAGACGAAAGTTACAAATTTGGTTTGTCTACACACTTATAGGAAGCGAATCAACTTAGTTCTGGAAGGTGAAGCAACCAGTTGTATGGGGAATAAATTTGTTTTAGTGGAATAAAAAGAGGTTAGCAATGTGAGGATAAATTGCATGAACACAAAAAAATGGGATTTTTTCATTTGCTTTTTTCTCTTGGCTTTTTGTTGGTTCGTTCGGGCTCCTAGCTCTTAAGATGTTGATGTTGGTTTTGACCACTGCATGATTTTCATAGAGTGTGACTGGATGTTGTATGAGTCGAAAAGGGTGTTTGGTTGTTGTGCATGGTATTGTTGTGTAACAATGTGCGAATTTTGAGTACTCTAAGGACTCAACTCTAGTATTTGTATTCAAATATGTAACAACACATTTTGAATAAATAAGAAGTATTGAATTATTTCTGTTTTATCATGAGAAAACTTGAATTACTCTTTGTTTGTGCTGTGTGATTTAGTATTTGAATTAATTAATTTAATATTCCAATGACCCGATATGTGTGCTTTGTAACAACTATCCAGACTCTGTAGGTGTTGTGAATGCTACAAAACCTACACTATGTCAATATTATTCTAGAAGACCAAGTTGAACCAAGGAAAGAGGTTCAAAAGGTAAATACGGAAGGAAAGGAAGGAAAATGGTCAAGAATTAGAACTAGGAAAGCCATTATTAGAGATAGAGACCAAAATAAGAGTCGTAATTAGGTATATTGAACCCTCCAAATCCTCTACTAGAACTGTTGTGGTTTTCCATGACATAAAGGTCGTATACTAAGTTAGATCACGAGTGATATTGATCTTATATTCTTAGTTGAAATTTGGGAGCATGATGAATCTAAGGACCCCTAGATTTATGGATGAATTCTACGATTCACCTGGAACAAGGAATCCTCTCATATAGGTTTTGGTGGAATAACTTGTTATATAAAAAATAATATTTCTTCTCACATTCATCTTCAGAAGATCAACCTCCTCAATCTACATTTGGATCAAAATTTCTGACTATAACACCAATAAGATTTATGTCACAATTTGTTATTTTTCTCCTATCAATGCTACCTCTTATAAAAAGAAAAAATTGGATAAAAATTGCCCCTTCAATACCCTAGAACATGATATTCATAGTCTAATGAAAAGGTAATATCATCTTGCTAGGGGATTTCAATGCTAGAATTTCTACTAACCAAGCTACGCTCCTAAGTAATAAATCTCACCCTAATCCTATATGGCTATATGAGGACTTTGTCCTAGCTAGTAGAGTCAAAATAAATTATGAAGACATAACTTAGAGATTATTTGGTACTAAGCTAATCAAGCTTTATATCTCCCAAGACCTAATAATTTGTAATGGAATTAATAAGTGTCCAACATCTAGCTAAATGAGTTGTGTTCATAGTATCTAATACCCATGTTCTCAACCATATTGTAAATATTGACCTCCTAACCGACCATGAGCCTGATTATGATCATAGACCTCTAATCTTGACATGCATACTAGCCACATGCAAGAGAATTGTAAGAGTCAAAGGCACATTCATTTTGATAGAAGTAAAATAGATTGATTCTTAAAAGACTTAAAAATGGATTCAACTTTCTTAACATATAATGATAACATTGGTCACATCTACCACAATTTTAATACAAGCAATTCCACTACCATTAACAAGTTCTCTACCAAGGTGTCTTATAAAAATAATAATAGAACTTCCAACCTTTGGTATGATAATTATTATAAAATTTCTAGGAAAGCGATCAAAGATGATCATGACAAAACCATAAAGATTGAAAAAATTAATATGTACAAAGTTCTTATCAATAAGAATAAAAGATCATATACACATACGAGGCAAGAGAATCTTCTTCACCTTTCTAAAGTTGAGCCTAGAAAGTTTTGGAGGCAAATTATTGTTCATAAAATGAAATATAATAATTTGATCCCATTATAGAATTGGGATATATATCTTAAAAATAATTATGATTCCCCTGATACCATGGCCATATTAAACACTCCTATAGAGGAGGATACTTTTTCTTTGGAAGACATGGAAAGTTTGGTATTAATAAACTTTCTAATGGGAAAGTTAGGGATATTGAAGGTTACCAAGCTGAAATTTTCAACATGGGGAAGTCTATCCTCATCCCTCATATACACAAAATCCTGAATTTGGTAGTGAAACAAGGCTTCCCCAAGTCTTGGATGAAAAGCCTTATTGTTCTTATCTTTAAAAGTGGGGACAAATACATTCCCTCTAATTATAGGACCATTATTATTAACCACATTTTAGCCAAATTGTATGGGATCATTTTGGAAAAGAAAATTAGCCTTTGGCTTGCAAACCAGGGTAAAAGAGATAAAGGGAAAGATGGATTTGAGAGACACCACTCAACTATATACCATATTTTTACTCTTAGTATCATTGTAGAGGAATGTCTTAGTAATAAAATTATTCTATTATGTTGTTTTGTTGACTTTAGAAAAGCTTTCGACATAGTTCCTCAGGAAAAATGTGGAAGAGGCTAGAATAGATAATGGTTCCTCTTGAGTTGAGGGTTTCTATGACTAGGCTATACAAGAATGTTATTTCCAATATTAGTACCACCGAGTGTTGGACATAATAAATTAAATGCAATAGTAGAGCTAAGAAAGGGTGTCCCGTATCCCCTACTCTTTTTGGAATTTAGATGATAAGCTAGAAGAGTGTTTGGAAGCTGGAGGATCTGATGGCCCCAAGATCATTGGTATGGTAATTACTCTTCTTCTTTAAGATGACACTATCATTCTTCTAGCTAGGAGCCATGAAAATATCGACAAGCAACTTAGAATCCTCCAAAATTACTGCTCCAAGATGGGTATGACTGTTAATACCAAAAATACTAAAGTCATGATAATCAAATCCAAAAATACCAACTATGATAATTTAATTTATGAAAATAAATAATGGGAGAAAGTTTCTTCATAGAAATATCTGAGAATTGACATTCATCATCAGCTCAACTGAAATTATAGCATTGAGAAAAGGATAATTGGAGGCTAGAAAGCTTATTATGGGCTTGAAAACAATTGTAAGTCAACATATATTTGGGTATGGAGTAAAAAAAGGTTCCTCTTTGAGACTCTTGTCACCCCTATTATTTTATATGGATGTGACGTTCGGGGTTGCAATATATCTAGAGAATTGTGGACGAAGATTGAGTTGATCCAAAATAAATTTATAACCTACAAATTCAATATTAAAGGAAATACTCCCTACCCTATCGTATTGATTGAAACTAGCCTTTCTTCCATTGAAATCATGACTATGATTAGGTATCTCATGTATAAGGAGAATTTATACAACACAGAAGCCAATATGTTCCCCAAAATTGCTTATAACTCTATCCAAAACCTCCACCATCGACTCAAGGGATATTGGAATAAGTATGCCCAATCTTGGCTAGACCACTCGGGGGTAAAGGATGAGATCATCCTGGAGAATAAGGATAATATTAAAAATATTATTACTTCCAAATTTACAGGTAAGTTATGGGATGATAAGGAGTTAGAGGGAAAAAGGAAGATAAGGAATTATAAGGAGGTGATCAACCCTAACCTTGACAACCAAGATTATCCTTTTGTCTTGACCAATGCTAAGAAGAAAATGAACATTGCCAAGATATGAAATAATTCTCATGAACTTCAAAGTGAAACTGGTCGTTGGTCAATTCCCAAAACACCTTGGGACAAAATATCTATCACCTTTGCGATACTAAGAGGGTTGAATATTAAAAACACTTACTCTTAGATTTCTCGACTCTTACTCACATCTGTTCTAATTTTCAAAATATTTGCTACACTACCAACCTTCTTGAATTGTTAAGTCAACAAAATTATGGTGACCTAGGAATGCTTCTCTCCCTTATTTTAGATCATAGAAATAAAGCGTTAAAGGATCTCAACTAATCTCTTACTTTCTTAATGTCCAACAGACTATAGTGGTCTTAATGGATGCTAATAATAATAATAACAATAATCATCATCATGATGTATAAAAAAATGTATAGTTTAAACATATACGCATTTAAAAAAACATGTAACAAAATTCTTAACCATGGAAATTTATCTCCACTTTACAATGGATTTCTTATAGGATTTGTTAGAATACCATGGGGCAATACCATGGATTTATCAATACCACATGCCAAAAAAACCATACTATTTGTTACCATCAATTTATATTAATTTATCTTAACTCCAGATATACCAAGCACCGAGAAGGATCAAATATATTTTCACTCTAAAATAGGTTTGAATCTCAAGAGATTTGATCTCTCCCTTGGAAGTTGGTAGATGAGTTAATATGGATCTAGGATGGTTTAATTTCCCCCTTTAAATATGCTATATTCCACATGAATACCATGGGTTCTCAATACCATGTGTTAATTCCATATGCCTTTTTTATTTTTATTTTTATTTTGACTAAATTAAAAGGTTTACATTCATTACATTAATATTTTTATTTAATTTGACTTAGTCAAAATATTAAACATTACATTACAACATCTCTACCATTATGGATTGGTGAACATCTCAACACAGTTAATCAATTTAATTAAAAGGGAAGAAAGGGAAAAAATGGCATAACTAATTTGGAGATAAATCTCAACCTTTTATTTGTGTATACTACTATGAATATTCTAGAATATTCCACAGAGGTTAAAGCTCTACCAAACACATAATAATTATCGATAACTAAATTAAAAATTTGAAAGCCTTATTATGAAATAGACATGCCTATCGACATAATAATTATTAGGTGGATGGTAGGGATTTAACCTCCATGGAATGTTCTACAATATTCTTAGTAGTATGCAAAAATATAAGGTTGAGATTTATCTCCAAAGTAGCTATGCCATTTTTCTCTTTTAATTAAACTGATTAATTAAAAGAAAAATGTCATATGAATATGTGTGATATGAAATGAATTATGGTTTCTTGGGCATGAGGTATTGTGTTTTCGCTATGATAATGAACCACCAAAATGTTTTCCTTGGTCAATTTTGGATCGTACATGAATTGTCGTTTCAAGTCATCTTGTTGTTTTTTCATGTTTTCTAAGTGTCAACTATCCTTGCCACACTCCTAAGTGTCGCTTTTCCTCCTACGTCAAAATTTCTTAAGAGTCATTTTCTTATCTTTAGAAGCACTTGTGTTGACTTTATAAAGAGAGGAAAAGAATCATATTTTCATTGACTTAGTGACTAGATTTCTTCACTTAACTTGCACATCATGCAAAAGCAAGAAAGCATAGCTTTTCTCTTAGAGAAAGCACACTTGTCAAACTTAGCATTCACAAAAGCCAATGTTGGAAGAAATCACACCCTCTGAAGCATGAACACACTTCAAACTCTTAGTGGAGTGCACTTCCTGCACTCAGTTGAGCACACTCTCAGTCCACAAGGAGAGAGCACTCCTTTTTCTCAGTGACTCTGTCCTTTTGGTCTTCAACTACAACACGCTCCTTGTTATCAGTGATTGTGCCCTCCTTTATTTGCATGGTGAGTGCAGTCTTAGAAAATAGGGTCTCCTTCCACTTCTTGTAACTAACTCACTCATCGATCAACAAGTGGAAATCATGCACAAACTTGCTTTTCATGTAGATTTTCTTTATAAACAAGCCCAACTCATAATTCATTCTCACAATCACTTTTCTTTTTGGGCTGAGCGTATTCTCTCATCACAAGGAATTTTTCTTCAATCTTGATCTCAAGTACATGGATTCTCGGTAAGTTTTGCACAATTTCATTCTTGATTGATTTTGTTATTTTTAGTGGTGCTTCTATTTTCCTTAGTGGTGTTTCAATTTAATTTCACATACGACGTGGTGTTTCCATCCATACTTCCTCTTACAAGTGTCGTCTTGCTGTTTCAAGTGGCGTTTCTAGTGACTTTTCACATTTCATGAAATTTCACCTTCCTATCATGATTATGACAAATCTTATAAACACTTGCAACCCTTCTATTTCATTATTATTGTGTTCTAAACTTGTTGATGGTCTTTACTTAGCGCTTTTTGAGCCCATATTTGAGTAGAGCGTACTTTTAGAAAAAAAAAGGACATTCTTTCAATCAAAACTATTCCCAACAGAAGAATCTTCCTTCAAAGCACACTTTTGAGAAAGAAGGACCCTCTATGTTTGAATATTGCACCCAACAAGAAATAAACTCCTCTATTGAGCGCATAACACATTGCCAAACAACATTCAAACATCCTTGTCCATTGTCTCTATGCTTTGCACACTTACTAGCTCTTCCAAAGCACATAACTCACTGTCAAACAACAATATGCCCCCTCCTTGTCTCTTGTGATTGAGCCCTACCGCTAAGAAGTTTCCTTCTCTCTCTCTTCCAGAGCACATAACACATCCTCAAGCCTTAGTCAGTCGTCAACTATTCACTGTTGCCTCGACAAGCATCCTCTTCTCTGCCATGGTGCAGTTCTCACTTTGAGTGGCCAGTTAAGTCACGTTGTCTCACTTGTGACATGATTGTGCTCCTAGCTTTCCCAAATTTTCCCTTAATCGCTGTCTTTGAATAGTTTGAATGTGATATTTATGGAATTTATTGAAAATAATTCTTATTCTCCATGAGTGAATTTACATTTGTAGTTGCTACAGATACAATGTACATCTCTCTCTCATCATCTGCTAAGACAATGCCTCCTACCACTCGTTGAGCTACCTCAAAAGAAATCTTAGAAGCTATTGCCGAGGAGGTTGTGGATATTATCAAGCCAATCATCCCTATTCTTTCAGTCACATAGTGCTTCATAGATAAATCCTTGGAATTCTCATGGAAGGACATCAAAGATGTTTTCATGCAAAAGAAATTCCCAAAAGATTTGGAAGAAAAGGAAGTTTATACAAACATACAAAGGTCTAGAATGGACCCTAATGCACATGGATAGAAAGAATTTGGTCCGAAGCAGTGAAAGAGGTAATGAGATATCCACTTGCCATTCACATGACATACATTCTTACTACAAGATGGTAAGACCAAGGGAGTATGTGGACACACAATTTTATGCAACTTGGGAAAATCTCAATACGAAGGAAATCATCAAATCCTAGTGCCAAGAGCCTGTTGGATTCCGCTAGAGACCAAGTGCAACTTACCATACTAAATGTTTGAGAAAGGTCTATCGGTATCTCACAACAATGTGTTGCAGACTATATGAATGGAAGAATGTAGAATACTTTGAGGAAAATTGGACCTTCTTTCTCAATCTAGTTTTCTCAAGAGGAAAAGCTTTCAATTAGTCAAATATCCTCTCCCATGAGTTGTAGTCTAATATACAACATACCAAAACAACTTTACAAGCTAAAAAAGCACCAGAGTTCTACATGTTTGCTTATTTGTTGGATGGTATCTATGCTTGTCATGAATTCATCAATATGAAATGGAATTGGACCTCACAAGAGAAGTTACACGTGTACTTCCATTGCAGACTGTAGTAGTGTATTTGGACACGAGTGTACCAAAAGACACCTCCTTAACAGTTGATTGTTCCCTACAAAGGATCAAAGTTAGAATTGGTGTTGTTAGTGGAAAAACTTAAATAAACACAACATTGTAAATAGTGGAAACAATGCATACATAAACATAAACTAAAAGAAGAGGTAAATACACAAACAATGCTCAAATGGAACAAAAAAATCAATATGATAATGGAAAATAAGACCTTTATTAACTGTTGGTAGTATAGGTTGAATACAATAGATGAATCTTAGACACTTGAAGAGAATTCTTTGAGCTATGGAGCCCAAAAATCCTCAGCAAGGGGGTTTCTCTTCCTCAATCTCTTTGCAAGTTTCTCCTCTCTCTCAAAGAAGTATGAAGACTCTCCAATGGTGGATTCCTCTTCTCTCACTAAGATGATGGATTTCTTAGAAGAAATATGGCCAACATGCTAGTGTTCTTCCCTTCTTTGGCTTCAATAGTGCAATGGTGGTTTTCTCAAACAACAATTTGGTTAACATAACAATGTATCATGTTTTGGTTCTCCCATGGCCTGCTTATATATATTTTTTTGAATCCTTCTTCCCCCTCTTGTTTCATGCATAACAATGACACATGAGTAGGACAAGATGATTCCATTGAGGGTTTCATATCTCCAAGGTGGATCAAATTCGGTTGTATTGGACTGAGCTCATGTCAGAGAATCAGCCCCAAGTGTGTAGAGTGGTCCTGGATCACTGAGTCATCAATGCAACTTTTGAAGGATATTCCACGCACGTGTTTTTATCGAAGAAATAGATGAGAGACCTTAATTTTTTTTTGCTTTATAAACTTTGGACCTTAGGATAACTTTTGTTTTTTAAACTTCATGATGTATTTAGCTGGAAAATGTTCACTTGTGCATTATGTTGGACACTTTTTAGTGTCTTCTAGATTGTACTAATAAGTGCACGATTTTCCGGTGTTAATAGTTGCCCCTGATGTGTGAGGTTAGGAGGAACCATATAGCTGAAATACATCACATTTTCTTATCTTATGGAGAGTTTGATCAACTTTTTGAGAGAGAGGATAGCTTGTTGTGGAGACGAGTAGAGGAAAACCCCTTGACTGAGTATAAATGGTAACCATGCTCTAGTGAAAACCTACAATATAAATGTGTCTATATGGAGCGGGCATGTGCCATTCTCGTTATGATGGCTAAATGGAACTGATTATAATCAGACAAAGAATTTTTTTTTGTCTAGTCAACATTGTAGTAGTTGATGTGCTGATAGATGACGATGATAACTGCTGACGCCCTCAAGGGCTCTTTCTGGTCAAATAGGTGTAATATGGTTCCCCTATGCATAATAGAGGTGGAACACTATTGATTGGGGTGCTGCAACATGCATAGGTCTTCAACTTCGTGTGCCTCCCCCATATCATAATGTAAGCACGATTGAATGAGGTGCTTAGTGATGCCGGGGTTTTCAACTAAATGAAAGAAATGCAATGGTAATTAAATACAACACCACCTTGACATGGAAGCTTATGTTAGTGTCGAATGTCAAGGGGACTGATGAAATCAGTAGGAAATAATGATTCCCATTGTGCCACCTGAGGATATCCCTTCGGGGGGGAGTATCCAAGGTACTACCCCTATCCTGGAATGCAATTGTTGAAGTCTACATGAAAGGAGCATTAACTACCTGACATGATGAGTCGGGGAATCAATATGAGATGCAAACAAATTGTAATAACTTGGGTTAGATAAGCATGATAGCGAGAGTTGTTGATATAAGAGGATATGGATAATAAGGTCAGAGCTTGATGTGAAAATGACGGTGGAAAAAAAATGTTTACTGATGGTGATGGTCCTAGAGTTGGTAGGATTTCCATGATGGGTATAAGCAGGTTTCGATATGCGTAAAAAATGGAAAGTGATTTTTGGTGAGGTGTAAGCTTCAACCATGGGTGACTAGAGACTACCGCCAGGTAAAATATATGAACAACAAAAAGAATTTGGATTGGATATTTTTTATATTCTTTGTACACTTGCCAAAAGAATATGAGGGTGGTTTGGATGTACAGCCACGAAGATGAGTGCCCCATAATGATGGTACCCTGCATGGAGGTGTGTTGTTTTGTTTAGGGTGGGGGCCCCACTGGTTGGTCTATATGTTGGGTTGGTGAAGCAGATGAAGTGACATAGATGAGCTATGTAATACAAATGAATGATAGGCCAAATGTAGGACACAGAGGTGTATCCGTCTAAATCCATTGTGAAGTACCTGAGATGGCTCAGGAAATGGGGTGTGTGTGTAATGAGTGTAGCATAATGAGGCTAAACTTCAAGGTATGTAATTGATATGGTTCCAGGGCCAGAGTGAGTGGTCATGGCTCATGTTGGTGAAGAAGGGTCTACAAAGATAAAGTGAGCCATGAAGGGGGGGGGGGGGAGGTTCTATCGACCAACGCAGATGTTTATCATATCCAAAGGTGAGATGGTGATAAACATGGTTGAGATGATGGACCTTATGGTGAATTTTGGATAAATGATGTTAGGATATGCAAATATTTATGAGGAAGCCTATCATGCTAAGTGGAAAATGATAGATTCTTTGTCATTTACTTGTCGAGATGTTAGTTGAAGTGGATCATGTGCGATGTTCCTGCAATGGAAACAACCAATACCCCAAGTGAAATAAATGTTCAATAAATACATATAATGAATGATATGAATTAGAGAACTGGAGGAGTACCTGACATGAGTTTCTGAGTGTGCAACAATCCCACAAAATGAGTTTTTTCATTTACCAGAATGAAGGGTTACATGATGAAAATTGTGTGGTATTGATCCTTGCATCTATTCCGATTTTGTCAATGGATATCCCAGGCTTGTGTAATGGACCCCAAGATATGGAGAAAAGGGTGATAATAGGGCTAAGGGGCCCAAATATCACTCATTTTCATTGCTGAGTTGTGGAGGTCAGAGCAAGCTTTTGAAGCTCTTCTTGTCATTGCGACTAACTAGAGTATTGGGGATATGCACAGAGAGAGCCAAGTAAGAGCTTGTACCTTAGTCTTCATCATTTTGGTAGTTTGTATGCTAGGTAGGCCATACAGGGGTCCCTTGTATCGTATTATAGGTTTTTTGTCTCTTGGAAATGCAGGAAACTCGTTTGGAGTTATGCAATCACCGCACAAACCTTGGGGTTTTACGCGACGATTCCACACAAAATGCCTGCTCAGACACGTGCACCATGCATTTGAGGGGAGAAATGCCACGACCAACCCTTGCAGGGTTCACCGTGGCTTAACCAAGTTATCACGTGATGGTTGCATGTTTTTGTAAGACACAAATGCGCGAACCGTGCGCCTATTTGAAAAACAGGCGCACAATCCTGAGTGCTTTTGTCGCTGCAACTTCATAGCTTGACAGATGCACGTCTGTTGAGAAAAATATGTGCAAGATCATGTATTTCAGGCCTATAGATGTGTGACTTTGAAAAACAATATCTTTTCATGGTTTTTTTCCCTCTTTTTCCTTTTTTAGATAAGCTAGGGGGTTATACTTGTTGTTTGACATATGTTATCCTAGGTGGCAAGATGATTTGGAGGGAGAGGGATTGGGTGTAGTTGCGTACAAATATGGATCAGAATCCTGTAGCTAGCCAGTTTTTGATGTGGTGGGGGCTCTTGAAGTTCCTTCAGAACCCCTTGATGAGGTCACAGGACAGGTTCCTTCGTTCTTTGGTCAGATGCTGGGACGTGGACCGTCAGGTGATGGTCATTCAGTTGACAAATTTACCGATATCAACTCATAAAGATATCTATTTTGTTACTGGTCTCCTACCTCGTGGGGAGGCATTACCTTATCCACTGCCAGTGGGGCATGTGGATATTCATCATTGGGCTAAGGGAGAGGGTGGGGCTCATTGTGGGCATAACCATATGAGGAGGGATGCATTAAGATTGTAGTTATTTGGGATTTATCCCAACGAGAAATGCTAGCTATGATTATGAGACTGGTGGGGTCAACATCCTCTAATTCGATGCTTTGGGCCCGATATAACAGTATTGCAACAACTACGGGTGGGGCACTTATTTGATTGGATGGATTACTACATTGAGGGATGTTGTTGTAGCTTATGCAGGTGCAACATGGGACACTCAGGAGTTTCTGCTATGGGAGTGTGCTCTGCAACATTTTATATGAGTGGGTGGTCATTCTTCATCATATTCTAATAGTACCAACGGGGCTTGCTAGGGACCCATGCATGCACCACTGGGGAGGTGCAATGTTGAGAGATGGGGGTGGAATGGTGGGGCGTTACTAGAATGCCACTATAGAGGATTGGTTTAACTCTAATCCTCAGTTGATTCTAGAGTTCCCTTATCATGAAATGGACTTTCGGGGAGATCCAGACATGGGGCTTCCTCAGGGTGATGTCTGGGGACCAGCAGGTATATATTGATTTATGCATTTGCATACATATGTGTGCTTTCATATATTTTTTATGATACTTTATTTATGATGATGTTGACACCATGCTTGTTTACTTGCAAATGTGGGGCCGCAGGGGCAACCACTGACCTATTTGGTAGGCCCTGATCCTAGGCATATGGGTGTTGTAGGGGATGCCCCTGTTCCATAGAGATTGAGGGTGATGAGGCCACCAACTATTCCTTGGGGTGGTTAGAGAAACTGGCACAGTGGCGCCGATTCGAGATTGGTTGGCCCTCCAGAGAGGGTGGAATTATAGCAACGAGGGAGGATGTAGAGTGATAACGCACACGTGCTGAGGATGCAGAGGCATGCTTGGCAGTTTCTGAGGCAGAGTTACAAAGCTATCCTGACACCTAGGGTCAGGTGGAGTCCCTGACTAGAGGGTCAACTATCGATGGATGGGATGGCTTGGCGAATATTGTTGTTGAGACAATGATTTCATTGGAGTAGGCGCACCGACTACTTTTGCGCTGCATTGCCATGGTGATGGCTATGATTGGTTCGATTTTAGCTCCAGATGTAGATATTGGGCTGCCAAAGCCATAGACAAAATTGACTTTTCTTCTTTTTGACAAGATTATGTATGTACCAGGGCAAGCACCCATTATGAGGATGCTCCCCTATATTTTCTTGACTTGTTTTTTATGGTCGTGGGCTAGTGATATCTTTTGTACTCATATATTTTTTGATGTATATAAGAGATCATTTTTGGTAGCTCTCATGTGTCTATACTTCTTGTGTATTTCTACATTTTATTTTAGATGTATCTTTTGTTGATGTTTCATGTATCTTGATGGTGATATATATGTGATGCATGTGATGCATTCCAGTCTAGGATTTGATTAGCTATGCGATCAACTGTATGATTTTGATCTCTTGTTATATGTGTAAATGTGATATGATCAAAATATCTAGCTAATCTTTCTGAATTTAGATATTTACGAAAGAGGCGTGAATCACTTATGTGAAAGGTCTTATTTAACTGTGATACAACTAGTGGGGAATCAAGGAATACATGTAGGTGATAGATACCTAGGTGGTGGGCATCGACCAGAAGGCCTATGATGATGTCATACTTTGCTTGATTGTTGGTGGATGACTCGATACAAATTCCATTAGAGAGACGAGGTGTCTAGTCAGGAGAGTATATAGCCCAGGCTGCAACAACGAGGTTTTGTGACCATCAAGATGTGCCGTCACAGAACCCGTGATGATAAGATGGTGGAAGATCCATCTGTTGACACGTGATGAGAAAATGATTTTAGAGCCAATTCATGATGAGGTGGTCATCATAAAAAAATAAGTCATTTGAGGTAGAGACCATTGATGAGATTCTTTAGGAAAGTCCCATCGAGCTCTGACAATATGCATGCCCCCTTGAGGAGGCAATGTTTAAATATGTATGAGCCCTTCCAAAGAGTTTCAAACTTTCCATGTCTTACTACTTATGGGAAACATTGTAGTGGAGGAATAACTCCCCCTCGATAAATGTCTGAGGGGTGATGTTGCGATTGAATGAGGCTTTGACACTCTTTTTGTGGGCTTCATTGTTCTGAAGGGATTTTCATTTGGAAATATGTGCATTATAGAGGAAAAATTAGTGCTATGAGAGGCTTGGGTAGAGTTTCCACATACTAGTCCAGAACTAACTAAATATATTGTATGGGAGGCGGTACTGCTCATAGTATGATATGTTGATGCCTCATTGAAATTACGAGACGGGATATCCTGTGGCAATATCTGTTAGAAAATTATATATTATAGAGCAATGAAACACATAAAATATTGCAGAAACACAAACACAAAAAATGCATAAAACAAGAAAGACACAGATATACGTGGTTCACCCAATTTGGGCTATGTCCACAGAGAAACAACCAGTCCTTCCTTTTATATAATCCAACAAAATGAAGAGATACAAACTATAATAGATCCATTGTAATTTGCTCTTCACTCTCACGCAATATCCTGTCTCTTTCTCGCTCAGAATACAAATATATAAAATCGCAATACAGTTCCCTCATATATAGCGAGGGGTTTTCTTCTAGGGCAAAAAACCATAAATTAAACATAACTTGTATTGTTAGATCATCTTCCTAATGAACATATTAGATTGACTATGAAATTACAACATTTTACAAGGCAATTTTACATATATATTTTTAACTTCAGGGGCGCTGCCCCCGAACCCCTGCTGGCTCCCAGATTCCCTAGCCAGGGGGAGACGGTCCCCTTGGACCCTCGTGGGGGGAAGTCCCCTTTTCACCCTTCCGTGTGGAGGGGTGTACAATATTCCTGGGGTATACATCCGACTAAAACAAAGACCTCTGAATAAAGAAGATAATCAGGCTCCACACCCAACAGTATCCATCTCTAGGTCATGGTATTGGTGTGATGTGGCTTGTTTGTATGAATTTGTTTTAGTGTTGCCCTTGCTGCACATAAACGATGAAGATACTGACAATTCCTTGTGTGTTGGAATTGAGAGCAGATGCGACAATAACAATGTGTGATTTTCTCTCTGTTGGAGGGATGCTTGTGGGGGATTTAGGCCACTAAGCGGAAGATGTCATTGAACTTACTCAATTCACAGAACTTATTTATCAAATGGTTGGATTTATCACATAGGGCACACATAATGGATGGTTTTATTTTCCAGATGCTTTTGGATCGCTTTTGGCCTGATCTCGATTGGTGATGGTGATGGGAGGTGTAATGACGGGGGCCCAGTTTTGTTGTTGGCTGCCATTTCTCCTCAAACACACATAAGACATCTAGGGGTCCTTCTTCCCTGGGTGGGGGAATGGGTTCTATGGATTCTGTGCCTGAGTCTAGCAGGTAAGATTTTTTGTTCATGAATCGACGTACAAAACTCAATGATTTTCAGAATCTAGGAAGGTGGAGGCACCTTCTCTTATGATGGTTTTCCGCATAGATAATGCATGTATGGTGTTTAGGTTTGCTTCTCCGAGAAACTTGGGTGATTGGATGGTTTTGGTAATGTGTTCATAGTTCTAGGCAGAGGTTTACTAGGTGAGGAGGGTCATCACATATAACACATGGTAAAGCATAGGAGGTGTTTGGTTTTTTATGTCGCCTTCATGTGTTGTATGAAGGTTTTCTAGAGTGTGAAGCTACATCTTCTTGAATGTAGAAAATGTTCTTACATCCATCATCCATTTGAGGTTGGGTTGGTGCTATCGTCTCATTAAATTTGGTTTGAATGAGCGTGCTTAATGTCTCTCAATATCGAGGGATACCAGGACAGTGATGAGTGTAGTGACCATGTTTTTTGCATATAGCACATGCATGGTTGGTTAGTAATTATTTATTACATGAAGGCACAACTTTCACTCCTTTTGGTGGAGCTGAGGTTGTTGATGTTTTAGAGGCGTGCATGAGGGTTTTTAACTCATATAACTCAAGGCATATGTGGGTTGGGTGCCCAAATTCTTCACATAACACATAGGGTTGTAGGGCCTTGGAGGAGGTTGCGAGTTCTCTTTTACTATTTTGTTTAGGCTTTTGCCAACTCCGATTGGTATCTGTGTAGGACAATTTTGAGTAGGGGTGGTTTCCTGAGATGGAGGTATAGGGATATTATCTACTGAAATGTGTCATGTATCAGTCAACATGGTCATGGGGACCAAATACCAGACCGGTATCGTGAGAGCCATATTTGGTAATATGAGGATTGTGATAGCTTGGTGTGATAAAATGATGGGTGCGGGTCATCAAAAGGGGGTTTGCATAATGGTGTGAGGTAGATTCATGGAATAAACAATTGCAGGGTGTGTGGTGTCTGGAATTGGTTCCGGATTTTGGGTGGTGTTTGATGAAGTCATCATGCAGACCGGTGCTCTGGTGTTTGGGAAAAGTTCTTATAGTATCATAGGGTGTCCTGGGAATGTCCCTAGGAGTGTTTATGGCTTAAACTAGCCCAGGTTGAGCTCAGTGTAAGTAGTGATCCACTTGTGGGAGGAAGAGACTAAGGGCAGTATGTCGTCTGGTGTGGGTAGGTGTTGAGAGATTTAATGGGTGTATTAATTCTCCTGCATCTATATGTCAATCTGGGCTCGTAAACACGAGTTGTACTGTGCTTTCTACATTCAGTTATTGGTTAGAGCTTTAATGTTTCCTTTATAATGATCAACTAAATAATGGAACACACAAATTCTTGTAAACACACAACTCAAAAAGGAAATAAATTCGTCTTTCTAACACAGATAGAATCAATAATCAAATTCATCTTAAAGACTTTGAAATCTCTATAAACTTAACCTATTCTATTCTTGAACTAAAATCTTGACTCAAGTGAAGACTTAATTCTTTACCATAGATTCCACTTTGACAGACTATGAAAGTGAATTCCTAATTAAACAGACTCCACACATCAACTCAACAGTTTAAAGTTTCATTCGAAATCCAAATCCTAATTTATGGCTCTTTCAATTTACACTTGAAAGAATTAAAATATCTAATCTACTTTCGATGGTAATTCAATTTGAGACTGAGAAATCAATCTTGCACTCAATAATTATTCTTGATTCAAACCCTAGAATGAGAAAGGATTCACATTAATTCCACTGTCTTGACAACAAGTAAAAGATCTTTATGTTAGGAACTAATCTGAATACTCTGTCTCATATACTTAACCAAGCAACTTGATCTCTCACACTCAACTAATCTACATACATATTACCTAATCTTTAATAACCTTAGGAACAAGCTCAAATATTAAACCTTAATTCTATTTTCAAGAGTGAAAATAAAATAAGACATCTATGAATTGCTATAAGACACACAAAACTGTACTTAAGAGGCTATCCTACAGTTTCATTTAACATGAATCAAATCTCAAACTAAGCTCAAGAAAACCTACTTAGGATTTCGGCAAACCAACACTCTGTCTTCTCAACAAAAAAGGTAAATCACACCGCTGATTGCAACCTTAACTACTTCAAAATATAATCAAGCACATGTTATACTAAGGCAATGCTAATGGAAATTAACTCAAGCTAGAAACTACGATTTCAACCAACAATATCAAATTCTAGGCTACAATACTACACTCAAGCACTCAAAGCAAAAGGAATCACACTGAAAGCTGAATCACTCACTTGAACTTCAAAATCAATCTGCGAACTTTATTAAGAAGCTAAGAATCTATTGAGAAACAAGAATAGATTAAACTATGATAAGTTAAGCTATTCCATTCAACAATCTGGAAATAAATACTCCTATGGCACACACATTCATGAAAATAACTTCAAGGAAAACCAATCGATGTGATAATAGAAAGAAACAAGCAATGCAATTTCTATTTCGAATTAAATAAAATCCATTCAATGCATATTACCAATCCAGCTTCCTACTCCACACAACTAAACCCACACCATATCAATCCTTACTACACAATGAATTATATTGATTTGGACATGCGAGGGTGCATTCTATGTTTTCAACAAAGGGACCATCTCACCATAGGCATTCGATTCACAACATGATTGAAACAATTTTTCATATGATTGCAACAACATAGTTAGGACAATACAACTCGTTGCTTTGGAGAACGGAGTATGACTTTGTCTTAAAGGTAGTTGCGCCAATCTCTATGATGCACACATGAAATACACATTCAGATTGCTAAATTGAAAGGTCTGACAATGCATACAATGGTTAGCACACTGAAATTGTTCCAAATCAATGAAAGCCTCCATGTAGTATATAAACGATTAATATACAAACTAAAAACAAATGAGAAGCAACTATAATTGACACATGACTATGTTTCCTAAGAAATAATATAGAGCTAATTCCAGATGATGGTGGGCCCAACCAAACCTGGGGAAGCTTACTTACTTACAAAACAACAAAAATCTTAACAGATCTAATTCATGAACTCACAACAAACCATCCAGTGAATCGATATGAACTTAATGCATGGCCATAATAACAGTCTTCAATTAAAAATAATATGTCTCGAGATAATACTTTGAATATACAATAACAATATTCTCTTTTTTCTCACTAACTTCCTACTTATTACAGATCAACCTTTATAGGCATCGACTTTAGTTAAAAACAGCACTGGACCATACATAGCAAGTAGAACGACTTGGCTAAATCGATCTTCCAGATTAGATTGCTGGAACGACCTATTCTATTTAGCATAAAAAATCCTCAACTAACCCCAATATTAGCATAAGCTAAGTTCAATGAGGATAGTGAAGATCTTCATCATGGAAGATATTGAACTTGTTCGATCACAGCTATGGGTGGCTCGATCATCTAAAAGCACGCGACCTATTCATCCTTTATATCGTTGAGTATCAATCCTGAAATGGCTGTTAAGTACAGAAATGGTGGAACATGGCTTGTGGACAAGCACTCTCTTGATCTTAACTTGCTCATGCTACTGCAATACCCACACTTAATCATATTGATTAGTTAGCTCGTTAGGAACAACTTAAAATCACTTAAACTTAACCAATAAACAGTAAAATGACACAAGTGAAATTCTTTACCTCATAGCAGGATTTTGACAGTTTTTAGGGCAATGAAAGTGATAGGAGAGTAGGTATAGGAGTACAAAAATGACAAAACTGAAGGTGGGGAATAGTGGAATTGGGGACAAAACAGGGCACCAACAGTAGGGTTTCCTTCTCATAGTATGTGAGTTGATAAATAGTAATTATCTTTCCATCGTGGGGGAACATCATTATTCTGAACACCGTTGAGGCGACTATGAGCATCTCGTACACATAGCTCTGACCTAGTAGGATGTTGTAATCCAACTGGGTGTCTAGTACTTTGATGTCTATTAACACAAATTTTCCATCCAACTTAATTTTCATGCTAGGGTATAACCCAACGGTACTAGAGGGGCGCCCGTCATATGCTCTAAGCATAATGTCATAAGGCTTGAGTTCGGGGGATCCTAGTTTCTGCCAAACAGATTTGGACATGATACATGTCGAAGCCACTTCGTTGACGATGCAATGATGAATATTGATATTTTGGAATGAGACTAGGATTTGGAAAGGAACGACTGATGGTATTCATGGAGTAGATTTATCCAAGTCGAAGACCATTAGGTGAGAATCAGATGGGTCAATTGCGCCTAAGGCAAAAAGTAAGGCTTTCCATTGGGTTGGGCATGTTTGTAGGACTTCTAATGCTGACATAGTTGATGGTGATTATGTTAAGTCATTGAATATGTTGTAGCTTTGGGTAGCTTTTGAGTTGTGTCATGTGCATCATAAAGGTCCTTTGACCATTTTAGAAATAGATTCTACAGAAGGTCAAGGGATGCTCAACGACCCTGTAGGTATTGCCATAGCCAAGGTGGATGGATTGGGCTCTAGGGGAGCTTCATAAATTCAGTTCCGAGTTTGTAAGAGGATATCCTCTCCTGTCATGAAAATATCATGATTAGGATTATTAAGGGGGTTCCCTCCAGATGGATGAGGGTGGGGATTTTGTTGTTGTGTGTTAACTACTCCCTGATGGGGGAAGGGGTCCTACATCACTGCAATTTGTTTACCTCCTTTCCCCCTAGTATATTGTATCCTTTTTAAACTAGGAAGTTGACGATAGTGGTGGGTATAATGAATGTATTTCCCACATATATCATATGAATGATTTGTCCATAGACTTGTGTTCTTGCCTTGTTTCTGTGTGTTATTGTTGGTCGTTCCCTAGTCTTGATTCTAGTTGGGGTTGCCCCTTTCCGATGCTCATGGGGGTTGTTGCTCCCCTACTTGGGTTCTCCTTTTGGATTACTTTTTGGTTTTTTATTAGCAACATTTGAAGGATAGGTTGAATTCAGTTGTTCCTCCAATTGCTGTTGTGAAGCGAGAGAAGGCTACACTAGATTCACCCTTGCATTGTTTTGCATTGGTGGGTTATTTTGTTGCTGTTCTGGGAAAGAAGGATATTGGTTTCCTTGTCCCTAGTTAATGTACAAATTATGGGAAGAGGACATCATGTCCGTATTCCTAGAGTATTGGTTTCCTTGTGGGGTAGGATATGAGCCTCTGTGAGGTGGCTGATATTAGTTAACCTTGTTGACCATATTCTACATAGGTGTGGGTTGACCATGATAATACCTTGTATGTTGCAATGGTGGTGTATTTTGCGTAGCATTAAATGCTTGGCCATTGAAAAAATATCCATGGTATTGGTAGTTATTATTGTGTTTATTTTTGGGTATGGACCCAATTAATCCATCAATAGCAATGGATGCACCTGGGATCACTTTGTAAGTTTACAGGTGTGGTGCATTTGGGAGCACATGATAAATGTACCCAGACTGGGTATAGATAATCTCCAGCTATTGGGATTTACTAATGGCTTCTTCCTCGATATTGAGGGATGAGTTTTCCATGTCCTTAGAGATTTTAGGTGTGAGGGATCTTAGGTATAAGTCCAAAAGAACTTTATCTTCAAATTGGGTTTTGCATAGGCTACAACATTTTCGCCATTAATGGATATGGTCTAAGATGTGACTAGAAGGTGTTTGTTTGAAGTGGGTGAGGAGTTCCAAACCTGAATCATGGTAGACTGGGAGCTGGAAGAAGGTGAGGAAATTCATAGCTAATGAGCTAAAGTCTCTATGCGACACAGAAGCCTGGTCGACATACCATTTCGTTGCAAGTCCTATTAGGGTGCATTGAAATAGTCATAATATAATAGTATCATTGATGATACTATTAGATAAACACCATAGGTGAAAAACCATGACATGATTCCCTAGGTCTTCACCCTATTTTCCTTTGAACTTTGGAATATCTGAAGGAATCTTGGTGGGCAAAGCTAGCCAATTTTGGTCGTGAGTGATCAATTCATTGGTTATATTGCTTAAATCTGGTAGGTTTAGTGAAGCCAAGAACGGGACATGCACATTACCTACCATCGAAAAATGATTCTGGACAGCTATATGCAAAGGGGTCCTCTGTGGGGAAGTCTCAAGAGAACTATCTCAATGGGTGTCTCGGGGACTGTTTGGAGGAGTGGAGTGTGCACTCCCTAAGGGGGTCACACGTGGGGATCCTTTTGGAGTGGTGGAGGGTGTACTTTGCCGAGGAGGAGTTCCAAGCAAAGATGCACCAATAAAGGAAGATCAATTAATGGTGGTTGTGTGACATCCTCTTTGCCTAAATGGTAGGAGTCTTGGAACACCTCCTAGTAATGGGGAGGTTTAAAAAATGTCTAGATTGACGGGGAGTTGTGGGGTTCCCTATGGTGTCAATTAGAGTGTGTGTTACTTTGTGTGTGGTGAGGGAAGGAGATAATTATCAATGCAATATGATCACATACATAAAACAAAGCAAAAATATAAATGGTTTATTTTCCTTTAATAATTAAACTATGTGATCAAGTAAACAATAAAAAGGTTTTTGTTTGTTGCGTATGATAAAATATCCTATGTAGTCTTAATCCTCCTGTCCACTCTCAAAGTAAGTAGGCCTTGCGAAGATATCTTATGATGGGTCTTTTGGTAACGTCCTGAAAGTAATAGTGACACCTTCTAGCAGCCGAAAAATCAACCAAGGTAATGTTAATGAGGCTTAAGTGCTACTTATA
Organism: Pinus taeda; assembly: GCA_000404065.3. Lineage (NCBI taxonomy): Eukaryota > Viridiplantae > Streptophyta > Pinopsida > Pinales > Pinaceae > Pinus > Pinus taeda. Next base: position 17,077 of record APFE030842899.1, on the reverse strand, counting down.
GGAAAGGATGCCCTAGATTTTGGCCACTAAAGTACCTTCGTCCCATGAAAATTTGAGTCTTTACATTCTTGGTATTCAGTTACCAGTATCAAGCACTAGATGGGTTAGGTAGCCCCAAAATGTACCACATGCACTTGGACCTAAGCTAAACCCCATCTGAATCGGGTCTCTACCATGCTTAAGTATTCTTTGCCGTGGGATTGAAGGATTTTAAGCTCCCTAAAAAGTCAACAATTATGTTTCAAAGGTGTAACATGACCATGATGGCTTATGGGATGCCTACCCCAATTGTCCTAACCTAAACTATAAATGTTTTGGTGGCCCTTGTGGGGAAACTTAGTTGGTTCAAGTGATGGTTATTTTTAAGGAGCCTTAATTCACTTATGGATTTATTTTGTAATCCAAAATAGACCAAGTACCAAAAGCTCCAAAAAATGGACTCCCTTGAGCACAAAGCACATGGAAGCTTAGTGTGTGATGCAAGTGAACATAGAAAGTGCAATAAGATGCAGATATGCGATGATCCTTTACAATGTCCTTCTAATTACACTAAGTGTTGATTGTTCCTTGCATGGAAAAAAGAAATATATTGTGGATTATGGGCCACTTAATCTTTTCCTATTAAACTATGTGGATTTTAATAAGGTAGATGGAAATTCAAATGATTTCGAGAAATTTTTCATGTGCAAGCCTAGGTTCATATAAGAGACGCAAGGGAAGCAAAGATTACTTATTTTCTCTAATAACATTTGCTCCTAGTCACTAAAAAGATGAATGAAATTCCTTGGTTACTAGTAAGGTTTGTGGATGATGGGCCACTTAATCCTTTACTAATTCAGCTATGTGATTTGTAGAAAATTTAAGCAAAATAGGTTGAAAAACATATGTGGAATTTGGCCACTTACTTTCTCCCTAATTAAGCTACGTGTGCATTTTCAAATGAAATTAAAAAATACTCTAATTTCTTCACCAATTGAGGTTAGTTAAGCAATCAGGGGTATTAAACAAAAAATATAGAATGATGAGGTGAAGGAAATTCATTAAAGGCTGCCAATCACCTGAGAAAAAAGACAAATACAATGATCCTTTTTTGCTTTCTGTTGACTGCCCATGTTTAGCACACACAGACGTGCATGTGCGTCTTGTTGAGATTGCAACAAGATGATGGAGATTAGTGAAAAGAGTCACCTTAACTAAGTGGGCCCACAAGAAAATTATGGCACAAGTTCTATTTAGTGATCACAGCAGATCACAGTAGGAGTGATCAAAGTCTATTTTAGACTGGCTGTCAAAAATAGAAAAGTCAAATATTATTGTCTTATAATAATATTTAGACTATAAACTTTATCTTATTCTCTTGGAGCACTTCAGTTTGAGCTATAGATGTGGCACATGTAGCTGTCAAAAGGAAATACGCTTTCTTTGTGGGTCAGTTGAGTTGTTGCATGCATGACTTCAGTTAGAACTCAATTAGTTGAGTTTGGTGGAGTTGATTGTGGAGTTGATGGAGTTGTGTTCAGTTTGACTTGGTTAAACTAGTTGTAATTAGTCTAACTGAAAATAGACTAATGATGAGTTGTTAAACTAATTATTAACTCATAATGCAACTAAAGAATACATCAGTTAACTCAGTTGCATGTCAGTGCATGTTCAGTTCAGCAAGGACAAGTGTTAGAGGATCAGATTGCTATCAGTTGTGACTATAGTTGTGCATGAGGATTTGCACAATCAATGGGATTGAGTTATGCCAATGAGAATTGGCCAATACCAAGTGATTATAGCCTCTACTCATGTGATTCCCAGTGTGAGTGATTATTTTGAGGTAAATACGAGTTTGGTTCAACCATTCTCATCCATTCTTGTGTAGGTATTGAGCAGTGGAGGCAGGCAAGCAGTGGAATAGATTTGGAGATCAGATCTGAGTTGTATTGTGTGTAACAGGTGGAGATAGTGTTGGATACTTGTGAGAAGTATTGACTATTGTAATGTTACATGTTCCCAATCATTAATATATAGATAGTGTGGGGTTTTCAGCTGTAAGCTTTCCGCGGGTTACATACTATGTTAATGTGTGCATTCTCTTGATGTTTTATTGTTATTGATGTTGCTATATTGGTGATCAACGTAGAGGAGCTTATGTATTGTGTATGTATTCCGCAATAGTACATTATCAGGATAATCTCCATAGAATATGTGTTTATTATTCAAAATTTCTACATGTTAATGAATCCATCCACCTCTCTATAATAGAACTATGTAGAAAGCATCCCACATCAACATCATACAAAGGAATCTAATCACCCACTAGACACATCCCCTTTGAAAATGGATCTAGTCACCCATTGGACAAAGGCCTTCTAGAGTCCCACTGGCCAAATACCTTTTGGCCTTCTAGGGTTAAGAATAGTATTGGGTCACCAATTATCCAAGTCGTGACCTAAAACCTGGTCGACACCTGTGACCTATGGTGAAACTCTAGGCCATTACCATTCTTGCATGAAAATTGAATGGTAATACATTGCCCGATGCTAAAGGAACTCAATCAACCCACATGGGGAGCACTCTAGGCCTTGATGCTCTCCATACCATTTTGGCACTCACTCTAACCACTAGCTAAGCACCTCTTGGTAATATGGAGCACTCTAAGCCTTAATGATCCTGGGACCATTTCTTGTAACCATATTACAAGGAAATCTGGTCAGTACCTTGACCTAGGGAAAATGTCTATCCTTGATGGTACAACATCAACACTCCCTTTAACTAAGGGAAGCATTCTCAACATTTCCAAGCTTGTCCCTGAAGTATACGAATTTCATCCCAGGACATAAGCTTTGTGAGAATGTCAACAATCTAGCTCAAATGTAGAAATTCATTAGAGCCTCACTTCACCCATCTATACCATGACATGGTACTTGATCTCAATGTGCTTTGACCTTCCATCACAATCGTCTCTGACATTTGGTCAAAAAATACTACAAATAGCTTTTGAAGCCATAATGCTTCACAACTCGCCAAACTAAATACAATATACTCAGCCACTACAATCCTGAGTGTGATAGCTGTTTGCTTCCTACCCAAGAAGAATCCACATTGAATCATCATCTTTATATACTCTTCATGTCTTTAACACTTTCTTCCCAATCTAAATCTGTATATCCCTACAGCTGTACATCATCATCTCAATCCATATCCAACTTGTTATCCCTTACAATTTCCTAGGTTGAGCAGGAGATCGAAAGAGGTAACCTCGAACCACTTTCAGTTCAGTAGCTAGCCCTACCGTACCAGAGAGGGATCCCTCTAAGGATTTGTCAATGAATAACTGGAAAGAAATAGGTTTTAGGATAGATATACAAGTCTTGTTTGATTATTTTTGAATTTAGGGTTTTTGGTTTGCTGGACTAGGGTTTAGAGCAAGTAACTAGGTCAAGGCTTCAAGTATGTAGTGACAAGTATAAAGAGGAGCTAGATATTAGTGTGTTATGGTGAACTTAGAGTGTTTGTCAATGTAATGTATATTTTTGAGTTTAAGAGAACCTAATGAGCATGTGAAAGCATGAATTCATTGGTTTCAGAAGAAAAGAAACATAAGTATGATTTCCACATAAACAAAGCTTAAATTCAAGATTTTTGTCTATATAGCTGCAAGGAAATTCATAGGAAGAAGATAAATCATGTAAAGAGAGATCATTTATCCATTATAAACTGTTAGGAAAAGAAAACAACTCCATAGACTCACTGAAAAAGAATTCCTAAAATATAGTTGCAACTTGCTCCTGTATTAGTTGTAAGAGAACATAAGGTACAAGCCTTCTCCAAAAAATTCCAACCCCTCTCTCTGAATGAGAAATGATACATATAGACTCAATAAAACATCTTCACAACCTTCAGGAGTTGAATTCCTAGATGGTGGAACTGTTTCCAAGATTCTCTCAACCAACAGGTGAGAGTGAGAAGGTCAAATACAAACTCTTCTCTTAGACTTTGTTTTGAGTTTTGCTTCCTTTATGAGGCCTAATTAGCCATAAAAACAACCCATCATGTCCATTTATTCATATTAAATCATCTAAACCTCGAACTAGTGAAGCTACATAATGAGTTTGACTTTGACCAAGTCAAACAAAAAAACTAGGAAATTACACAGTGAAATTTTAAATAAAAGTTGAGAAATTTGCAAAAGCGCAGTGCCAACATTGAGCCCACTTTTAGGTGCCTTCCTGAATCCAAATTGCGATCTGAGAGAACGTCAACTAGCCTTGCCTGTCTAGTTTCCAGAACACCTTGGATGTTTGAAAATTACCCATGGGAAGGCCTTCAAAAATGCATTCTCCCAAGGCATCTCCAAAAGCACAACGCTTGTCAAAAAGAGTGGCAGAATGATGATTTTCTACCCCTTTTTCTCCCTTTTCTCAAAATTTGAACCTTTTCTGAGAAATATGATGAAATTGGTTTTTAGAGGAGGTCATTATATTTCCAAAAATGTAAGCCACTTGTCATTTGGAGCCCTGAGGAAAAAGCGCAACGCCCTGTGACTAGTCCAATTTCTGAATCTGGCACCAAAATTCTCAAAAAACAAAATATGCTCAAAAAACCTTCAAAATTGGTCGTGAAGTGAAAAATGAGGTATTTCATTCCCTCATGGATTATTCAACAAGCATATCCAATTTATCTCTCTCATTTTTACTTTTTAGGGTTTTCTTTGAGTTTGGCCTTCAACTGCTTGATTCTGACCTTGGAAACCTGATTCCTTGTGTAATCATGGATGGCCATCTTCCTTTGCAACTTTTTTTCTAGTTTCCTCATGTTCACTAGGCTCTAGCACTACTTTGCCTTTGCCTCCTTGTTGCAACACCTTATATTTCTCTTTCTCCATGATGAGTTGTCTAGCCTTAAGCTGACTGTTTTCTTGTTCAAGGAAGGAGATGACGAACCTTGCTCTTGCCATATTGTCCATGAGTTCTTTGATCTAAGAATCCTTCTCTTTGACAATCTGTTGCATGTTTGAAGGTTCGTTTGCTACTTCCAAGTCCACCAATTCAAAATTATGTTCAATTAGGTCTTCATCCTGTACATGTGATCCCTGTTTTACTGATGTAGAAGGCTTGGCCCTTTTCTCAACTTGAGAAGTAAACACAAGCCTTTTTCCTCTTTGATACATTCTGGTCACCTTGGGTCTAGATGCCTTGGGAACATTCTCTGACTTGCTTGACGATCCTACCTCCACCTATTGTGCTGATATTTTTTAATGATGAACTGAAAAGTAGTTTCATGCCATTGCAAAGATGTTTCTATGAATGAATCCCATGTCATGTTCTTCTCCGCTAGTTGATGGAGAAATGCAATCTTTATCAAGCTATGATGAAAAATACTAGGTTAGTGTTCTTTGTCTTTCACTTGTACCTTCTCAAACATTTTAACAAGGCTTCTACATAGATAATTACACATGTTGAGAGTTTTTAGAGCTGTGAAGTGCATTAGAAGCCTAATGTGATATGCATACAATCTAGAAAATCTTCCCTCACAGGTGAAAAACTTCATTATAACCTTCGTCAATGGCGCATACTTCTCCAACAGGTACCTAAATGGGATGATGTGTGTATGGGCCTCTCTGTAGGGTGATTTAAAGAAAGATTTGTAATGTTGAAGGTCCAAGATCATGCCTTTAAACAAGTACTCTCCATGATTAGGTATCCTTATGGCAAGAGGAATGGCAGCTACTGAAAACATAAACTCAACCCCTGCTATGATGGCCCTTTCCCCTTTCAGATGGGTGATAATCTAATCAGTTAGTTGTTCATGAAAACAAACTTCACATACCCTTTTACAAAACCCTAGACAATTGACACCTTCAAAACATTGTTTGATGAATGGTGATGAGTTGATTTCATTGTAGTTGGTAGGCTCATATCTGAGGATTTTGCCTCCTTATGGTGTTTTCTCCTTTCTAATGGTGAAGAATCTCCCTCCATTATAATAGAAACCTTATGAACAAGCTTAGAATAGCAAGAAGTAGGAATGCAAGCTCAAAACGAAATTTGGATGAGTTTGGGTGATTTTCAGGCTACTCTAGCACAAGTGCAGTGCAGTGTCCAGAAGTGCAACGCCACCTTCAGAAGCACAACGCAGTCTCTAGAAGCGCTTCACCATCTTCCAACCAGATTTTGGAGGCCTTAAACTACTCCAAAATGTGAAATTGATAGTGCGTTGGAAAGATATTGAAGTCTAGTACAAGATGGACTCATCAAGAATGTAATTGGACACTCCAGTAGGGAGAAAGATTGATTTTCCCAAGGTCACTCCAAAAACCCAAGGTGTCTCTGACAAAAGCACAACACTAACCTGCAGAGAACTTTTGGATGCCTTCCACTAATCCAAATCACTATCTAAAGATACCTTTTGAAATATTAGGATGTCTGCTACACAATAGAGTCCTTAAGTACTACCAACACCTGCTCCAAATACTAAAAAGTTGTCTTGAAGTGAAACTATCCAAAAGTGTAATGACTCTCCCGTTGCAAGTGTAGTTTGGGTATTTCTCTCAAATCATAATACCTGTGCATAAAATGAAGGAGGTTTTTGGTCCTTGGCCTATGATTGACAAAAACGTCTTTCAATTTTATAAAATTCTTCCCCATTTGATCAGAAACACATTTTGAAGCAAAAATGGCCCTATGAGAAATGATGAGATGAGGTAGTGTATTGCAACATTGTCTTATTTGAAATAAAACATTACCTTTACCTTTATTTTCTTTCCCTAATCTACTAAATCCCTTTACCCACTAAATTACACGATGGACATGTTTTTGTTTTGGCATATGGTATCATGATGACACATGGAGTGAAACCCTAGACCATGACCTAAAATGAGGAATTTAACCATTTCATGATGCAAGACATTTAAATGAATATATGATGCCTCGAAGAAGACAATTACCATGATGAGTGATGAAGGCCATGAGTATGTGAAGGGAGCAGCAGTGACCTAGACACAACAACCAATGACCAAATTTTTATTTGAAGATTCACTGAAATAACAAAAAATTGGCTTGGCACCCTAACAAAGCCTTGTAAGAGCACATTTGATCATTGGTGAGAGGTTGAACTGGCTGACACTAACACAACTGTACAATGCTTGTACCTCAACACATGCTATGTCATAGCTACTTTATGGTAACCCTGACTAGGTGCTCCCTCTAACACTGAAACATATCCTATTGTGGAAATTTTCACTTCTCCCTTTGCCCTTTAGCTTCTTCATATAGGTAACTATGGGAGTGGCCATGGACTGGCTGTACATTATCCCAAATCTCTAAAGGATCATAATAATATGCTTCCTTTGACCAAGGGATATCTCACCCAACTTATGCCACACTTTTATTCCCAAGGAGTAATGTATCAGATCAAAATCCTTCATCTCAAACTCAGAGGCCAAATCCCTTTCACATTGAAGTAAGGATTGATTATTCCCTATATCATGGAAGCAAATCCTCTTTCCACTATTGCTCCCTTTGTCACGTGAGTCCTTCTGCTTCCATAAAAAACAAGTCATATCAACCATGATTCATGCATCAATCATAGAATACCAAGCCTAAGGTTCATACAAAGCCTACTTTAATATGAAAACATGAGATTCCCTCTCATGTACCTTAAACCCATGAGATAGCTCTGACAACTGGAACAAACAACTTCGCATAGTCCTCTCCCTCTTTCTGGGAGAATCCTCATGATTCTTTATTTGTACTTCTTTATGTTTCAATCTACTGCATACCTCATCTTGTAAAACCATTTGGAATTCACCACTGACTTCTCTTTGACACAATTTTCCCATCATGACATCCTTCATACTTATTAGGTTTCCTTCTTCCTCTAAACTAGGAGCTTTTTCAATCACCAGGCACAATGTCAATACAATTTCTCCCTCTAAAACACAAATCACTAATCCTGGGAGAATCCTCTTGCCATAAATTTGTTTTTTTCTTCCAATGCTTCCATTTTGCAGCCAGAACCTCAGTTTCCTTCACGATGTACCTGCAACCCTCACTAGGAGGTCATGGAAGAAATGGTTATAACCAAGAAAAAAGAAATAAGACAAGATGCTAACTTAAAATTACATTAATAATAATCAAGGAAGACCATTATAAATAATTATCTTTTGAGGATTGTAGGGAATTGTCAACTCCCTCTTGCTCCTCACCTACTTGTAGAAATTACTGAATTATATTTGCAATCTTATCAACCTAGTAAAACATATCCTCATCCTTATCATTAGCTACTAATGCTTTTGTATTTTCATTTTCGGATTTCTTTTGATGTGGATGCTCATCATCATCATTATTTGTTTTTGAAGATTATTTCTTACCCTTTATCATCTTATTGTTCTTCCCTTTAGGGCACTGAATTTTATACTCTTTAAACTTGTGGCAATAGAAACATGGAATCTTTGACATATCCTTCTTCTCTCGAGGAGCAGGTCTTCTACCTAAATTCCTTTTATGAAACCTTCCAAAATTTCTTTTACTATTCTTTGTATGAGTTGGAAATGCTCAAGACTCTCCATCTTAAGGTCTTAAATATGTCCTTTTGAGATTAGTCTAGATTCCTCTTAAGTGCATGAGGTTCATAGCTTGTCAAAACTCGATACTTTTTTTCTTCCATACATGCTAGATGCAAATGAATCCCATGAATCTAGTAGACCATTAAGTGTTGCAGTCACAAGTTCTTTATTAGAAATAATTTTTCCAATAGCTTGAAGTTGATCTCTCAATTGAGAGATCTTCATACAATAGGAAGCTACAATATCTTCCTTAGGCATTTGAACATCACAAAGTTGATTCTTCAAACTCATTCTCTGACTAATGTTTTTGACGGTATATAATCCTACCAGGGCATCATACATCTATTTTGAAGTTTGTAGCCTTGAAACATATGGAATCAAATGGTTTCTGATGGATTAAAAAAGAATCCTCTTGGCCTTGATTTCATTCTTCTTGTGTTGCGCCTTTCCTTCAACATTTGCAGGTTCAGTAGCCTTTCCTTCCACATAATCCAAGACATCATTTTCTGCAAGAACATGATATATCCTTGTCTTCCAAGCCCTAAAGTTTATAGCACCTTCCAACTTATTATTTGTCTTAGTATATGAACCCATCATCAAATATATGGTCACAGATTAAATTGTAGAAGTAAGTGTCTTCAAGAATAATAGAAATGCCCTTTTCTTCACCGAAACTCTTATACCATGTTGATTTTTCAAGTGCAATAAAGACTAGCACAATTTCTGAAACTGATAATTACTTATAATGATATTTATTTCACTTTATCACATTTTGATTTATCATTAAGAAATTATATTCCAAATATTTTAACCATAAATGCAATAGTAGCGATCAAAATAGAAGAAAGATGCACAAAGGCACAAGAACTTTTACCCTGGGAAAAACCATAACAAGGGGAAAACCAAACAACCTTTTTCTTATGAGAAATTTTTCAATTCAACAAGATATACAATCTTATATTATCAAAGTCAAATTTATCATAATTCAACCCTAATCAACCTGCCAGTGATAGGTCGAAATTCGACCTCCTGTTGTTGCCCAAAAATTTGGCTTTCCGCCTAGAAACTCGAACCTACTACTCAAAAGCTCGATCTAATACCCAAGGATTCAATCTTCTACTAAGATATTCGTTATGCGGCCCAAATATTTGGCCTCCTTAAAAAAATAAAATTCAAAGAAGGTCAACAACTATATCTATCACATCATTTTTTTTCTTGAGGAACTCAACCTATTTTACCTTAAATATCTCTCTCTCTCCCATGTTTAAATAGAAGATGGAAGTCTTTGTGTGATATGAATTTGATACCAAATGGAGAAGAATGAATGTCGATATATAATGAATGAATGGACCAAATTAGGGTGTCTCTAGTAGGGCTGACTTGACCTATTTAGAGGCAAACTTTTGAAATCCAAAATTTTATTTTCCCTCTTTAATTTTGTAGATGACTTGAAATCAAAAGTATATTTTATTGTTTTACAATTTTGAGGGAAAATACACTGAATGAATAATAACCGCAACTACTAAAATTTAACAGAAGGAGTGTATTCTACCAATCTTTCATTTTTTTTCCTTTGTCTAAGCCTTCGAACTACCTGTTACGCAGTAATTTGTCACCGTTGGTCACCGTCCCTGTTACCCTTGCTTTCGCACATTGGAAGACACATTTATGGACCTGTGACCAGTGACACAACTTAAAAACACTTGCATTGGATTCTCCTGAGTATGAACTTCAAACTCCCGAACTTCAAACTCCCTGAAGACACCTTTTGCAGATTAGCCCTAAAAAGTGCCCTTTTCCATTAGCGCAGGTCTATAATGTCTTACCCGCACCAATGACTCAGTTCCTCAAAAGAGGGCGCGTCCATAGACGCTCTGTCATAGAGAAAAGCCCGCGCCACCTACATTTGGTTATGATTTTTAGCCAGCGTGCACTAATATGTTTTTTCCTCTTTGTTCATGGACTTCTCTGAGGGAAAAATCTCATGGAAGTGGTCGAGTGTCATCTTTTTATCCATGACAACCAAGTTCAGTGGCTATTCAGGGATAATGGTAAATCTTCAATAGGTGTCCTGATACAATGCTTACTCCCTCCTCCATCTATAAATGACTGTCACCCTGCATTAAACCAACTAGTTTTGCTAGAGCTAATGTGAGTGCTGAGATTATGCTGGAGTGATAGTGAGAATTGAGAATTATAGAGGGGTTATGCTGCCAAAATATTGAGAGAGAAGAGGTCACTTTGCAAGGCGTATTTAGCTGCTTGCCCAGTCAGAGGAGGTTCAATGTCAGAACCCTTTGGTTGTAATCTTTCTCTGTTTTTACTGTTTAATGAACGACTATCATTATGGTTCCACTCATGTGTCTCTTAATGGTATTTGAGTTGTATCTTTTCTGACCGATATATAATTGCATATACTGGATTTTACGCTTGTGTTTGTATCGTTCTTTACGTGTGCAGGTGTCCATTTACGTGGAGCGTAAGGATTGTGACCAGCCAAAGCAAAGGGACGGGAGCGGCGTTTCTTCTACAACTATTAGCGTTGGATTCTAGGTAGATCATCATGATCGATCTCTAATTTATGCAATTAGGAACCTGCGTGTAGCGTGGTGTGATTGTTGCTAGACCCGTGTTGGGCTAGTGGGATCGCCTCTGTCCGCAGAGGGGATTTACCAGTTCAACAATTTGGCGACTCCACTAGGGAGAAGCTTGTTTTTTGTTTTTGTGTTGTTTGATTTGTAAATTGTAGACGGAGTCTGAAGAGCGGCCAGGTAGCCTTCGAAACACTCCTACTATGTAGAAGTGAAGTAGATCAACGCCACTTCAGTCAATCTCCGGTTCAGTTTACAAATAGAACGATTTCAACCTTGCCTTGCATGTCAATTTTTCTCTTGTTTATTGGTCTGAATAGCTTTCTGGGTTAAAGTTCTTGTTGTTTTTTGCTTGCTGCCCTTTTTAGATACTAGAAACCAAGCCTGGAACCATCCGTTTTGTTTTTTGCCTGGCAAACTTCATTAGCGTGAGTTTTCTTCAGACAGTCGCGTTGATTGGCGCTTGTTGCTCTCAGACAACTCGCGCCAATCTCTGTTTAGCGCAAGTTGCAGCCTGACAGTTGCGCCTGACTGGTTAATTTTTTAAATTAGCTTGTTTGTCAGTCTTTTAAGCTTGGATCTGTGTCTTTTTGCTTCTTTTACATCTCCTAGAAGTTTTTTGGACTGTTATCTGGCTGGTTGTTCTTTCCATCCTTCAGTTGTTCGTCTTTTTCCATCGATTTTACATCTTAGCCCTTGTGGCTTTGCTTATCGAGTCTTCTGTCGGATTTGTGATTTGCTAATCCAGTCAGTGTATTGATTGATTTCCACACTCCTCTGGTAGTTGTACAAGTTTTTCATTATATGCTGCAAGTACCTCACTTTTAGCTTATTTATTTCTTGCCTGACTTCATTGGGACTTAGATTACATAGTTCTTTGAAGATCTTGGTGTTTTCTTTGCTTTGGTGGGTCATTTTTCATGTTTCAGATCTGGTTTTAGATTCCTTTGAGTGAATTATCTATTTTGTGCATATCCCTTGAAATCCATTAAGTGCATCATACTATTTTCAAAGAAAAGATAAAAAGATTTTTGCTTTTCATTAATTAGCATTTTGTGTTAATTTTTTCTTTTAAAAAAGAAAAAGAAAAAGATTTTCCTTTCTTGTTATTAGCTGCATTAGGATTTTTGTGATCGTTTTGTTTGTATGAAAATCTCAACTCTTCTGTAGATAGAATTCATTCAACGAAAACGATACAATTTTCGCATATAGTTGCATTTAGGATATTTCAAGAGACCACATACGGTAAGACCAGAGACTGAGACTTAATCAAAGATAAACCATAAAATGAATTCAATGAACCTAACAACGCATTGAAACTTAACGCTCACATTCTAGAGGTCTAGGTTAGAGACGTGTTCCGGCATCTTTAAACCTGGTAGTTTATCGTTGAGTGGTTGGGTGATTCCTCCACAGTGAAACGGTAGGTGCCAGTATGGATTGTGCTCCCACGTACCGTCGAGTATATATTGGGAGACCCCTATAGGCTTGCAACCTTTGATCCATAGGAAGCTGAGTCTGCCGCCCTACAAACAGTAATGCACTGAACACAGCATTCGGGAAGATTGATTTCCGTACGTAAATTCCTTAGTGTTCTTCTGATCGCTAAGGTGTATATAGCAGTTTTACGGATTGTTTGGCAAACCCTTTTACCTAGTTCTCCAGAGTAGTCACTTTTGATCCTTTTCAGACTCTCTAAAAGAAAAGGTGTAAGTGAGCAGCTTGTCACTTCGTGCTCATTAAACAATCGAAGGAGACTAGAATCATCTTTTCGTCCTTTTCTCGACTCTTTAAAAATGAAAAGGTCAAGTTCAGTGTCTTAAAATATATCTGGCCTCGATAACATTACCCGGTTAGATCTTGTGTGCGTTAGCTTGAGTAGGATTTTGTTTTGCTATGGCAACTTTTCCAGGATCCACCAACCCAAGTTCCCCGCCTCACGGGAATCCTGGTCATTTCCCTTCTCCTGGGAATGTTGGTGCTCTTTATATGGCGACGTTGTCCCTTCCGGGGCTAACTGTCGGGTTGCCTGTTTGGTTATTTTCAAACTCTGTGGTCCCCATTGTGTCGGCTGATACTCCATCAGTCCCTCCACCTGCACAACATCATGATGAACCTAAGGTGGACCCCTCCCCTTCGACGCCTACTTCTACGTCTCCTTCTTGTACTTCGCCTGGTGAAAGTCTCGATTCGAGTAACCAGGTGGCTAAGAAGAAGAAGAAGAAGACTAAGAAGAAGAAGTCTCCTAAGGGAGAGGTTACAAACACAATAACGACCACAAGCACAACTGTTGCTCCATCACGGACAACAGAAGTCAGACTCCTTCCCACTCCTCTGCGGAAGGTTAAGTTTCCTTGTCGATTATGCAAGGAGGACCATCTTCTTCATGATTGTCCTGGCATTCCCAAGGTCTTAGAAGTATGGTCCCGCGATCCGGCCCGTCCTTCATCGTCCACTGAAGCTCACGGCGATGCTACCTCTGTCGTTGGTCATGGCGAGGGAAAAGGGAAGATTCGATTCCCCTGCAGGTTTTGTGAAGGCAATCATCCCCTTCACCTTTGTCCACTCATGAATAAGGCCTCCACGGTCTTGGAACGTCTTGCGGTTCCCTCACCCCAACTACCCGCTGGATATCAACGTCTTTCTGCAGCTGCAGATCGTCCTCCTGCTGACCACAAGGTTGGTTTACACACCTCTCTTGTTCAGCCTCCTCTTCCTGAACCTGGCCCTACCCAGCCTGTTCCCGACCAACCATTGGTCGGAGCGCGTGTCGACTCGAGTTTACCACCCGTTGACCACCCTGTTCTGGAAGAGCATCATGATCATGTTCTCCTTGTCTCATCAGATTCTCCTGAGTCCGAAAGCGATCCTCTTATCCTTGTTGACTCAGAGGGTCCTTCTTCGGTTCCTTTAGAACAGGGGGGCAATCATACGATTCCCCCACCAAGTAGTTCAGTCGTTTCCTTCAACTGGAGTCACTTGACTGCTTACCGCCTTCCATCCCATGTGCCCTTCCAAATTACTGTACATGCCTATGATGCGGCCGTACTTGGCACTGTTTTGGATGAAGGCGCGTCGGTCAGTCTTATGTCGCACACTACTTGGCAAGCTCTCGGTTCCCCGCAGCTCAGGCCAGTCGCGCAGACTCTGTTGGCTTTCGATGGAGGAGCATGTCCATCTCTACGAGTCCTCCCGAAGTTCCCTATTACTTTGGGAGGCAAAACCGTCTATATAGACGTGTTGGTTACCCAAGGGGCTTTAGGTTTCAGTCTTCTCCTTGGTCGTGACTATGTTTATGCCATGGGGGCCCTCGTCTCTTCACTTTTCCATGTGGTTTGCTTTCCACACGATGGAAGGATTGTGACTATCGATCAATTGTCATTCGTTAGTCCCCCGATGCCTCCTGCGCAGTTGTCACCCCCTCCTGGTTCTCAACCACCAGTTGTATCTGCCCCACCGCAGGTCAACTACGTGACTACCTCTCCCATGCCTATATCCAGCGATGCCTCTATCGTGCATAGTGTTCTGGGAGCATTGGGTCCCGACTTCCGCGACATTGACCTCCCATCAGGAGCGCCACTCTCGGAAGCCCCGACTTCCTGTTCATTATGATGAAGATCGGGCGGAGCATAGTTCATTTCCCTCTGTCAAGCTCCTTAAAAAATGAAATAAGGTGTCTCGAGGATAGTTTTGCCAACATATCAACCTCGTTAAAATAATGAAACGGCTTGTATCCGAGAATAGTTCATAACTATTATGTCAACCTCGTTAAAATAATGAAACGTGAAACCATTATGTCAACCTTCAACCCATTTTCAATGGACTGAAGCTTGGGGGGCATATACCTCGTTATGAGACACGATGTTGGGGGGCATGCCCGTTTCATTTTCATCAAGCAAAGTTCTCCATGGTTCAAGCTTGTGTAAAAATGAACCCATACCCGAGTCACCTTTAAGCTCTTTTCTGACTCGTAAAATATGAAAAGATTGCCGAGTCTTTTTTCCTTTTTGACTCGTTAAAGAGAATAGAAATGGAGGTCTTCTTTCAGCTCTTTTCTGACCGTTTAAAGATGAAAAGATTGCCGAGTTATTCCTCTCGACTCGTTAAACGGACATGAGAGGTGGTCGTCTTTAAACCCTTTTCCAACCATTTAAAAATGAAAATATTGTCGGGCCCTTGTCGTTTCCGGTTCGTTAACGGTCACGAAGTGACGTGATTTTGATCGCTTTTTTACTTTTTCAGGTCGAAATCACTATTTATGAAAAGTACTCCTCGATCGTAATGGTTGAGCAGTTCTCCTAGGTATTATTTTATACTTTTTCAGGCTTAGGAGACACAAATTTACGAAAAAGTCCAATCTGGAGTCTCCTTAAGTTTTTCAGACTCTCTAAACATGAAAAACGCCGAGTTTCTCCTATACTGGACTCGTTAAAATTTCACAGTAAAGGACCTGTTCTATTACAAACAGGAATGGACCACTCCTTCTTAGGGTTCGAATCAAAAACAAAGTTGGACTCATCCAAAGGATGAGCTTACAATCAAGCATATGCTATCCCCATCAAGCTTGTTTAAGATAATTGGGGTACTCGCCAGAAATGGTGGGGGAAAATAAAATTTTGGGAACCATAATTATTGTCGTGTCGGCAGTATGTCGCTCTTAAACATGGCACTTCTCTGCTTTCGTGTTGGGGTGGGGATATCTCATCTCATTTTTCACTTGCCTCCGTGGGTTTGGATAATCCTATTTGCCCTCTCATCTGCTCATTGCCTCGTCATCATGACCTCTGATCCATCGATGTCAAATACTGCCAATTCCACTGTCGTGCCGCCAATATGTTCAAGAGAAGTTGACCTCCGAAAAGAAACAACCTCCCTCTGATATTTCACACAAACATATTGTCTCTTTCCGTCTCGTGTCGATGATGTGGGAAACATTATGGCCCACCTTCGATGAAGATCACTTCCTGTCGACTTCAACTCATTATCTAGGAAAGTGACCTAGAGACTCCCTTCTGGTACCTTGGAGCCTGCATGCCTCAATGGCAGGTTCTTCGTGTTCGACGTGAGGTTTTCATCATCGGCCTCTGATCGGATGACTCTACGGGTGTTCGACACCGGCTCATTTATTCGCACGCCGTGGATTGTACCTATAGTACCTTGAGGACCATCGTCATTATTGGTGGCCCCTCTCGCGTCTGTTAATAACTTTCATCATTGGATGGTAATCAGATGATGTTCAAGCATGTTCGACTTCGACCCCTGTACTCACATGTTTGGACTTGTACTTTGTTCGGGTTTGGATGGAGCGCAAAACCCTGGTTCTAGTCTGTTGTGGACCAGGTTGCGATTTTGTGGATCATTATTACATGACCCATTGATGGATGGCTGCGCCCATACCTGAGTCTTTTAGGATGGCTGCGCCCATGCCTAGACTACATGTAATCGAAATATTAGTTGTATCTACATGCAGATTCTCGGCGGCAGCTATATGTGTTCTTGTAAAGCATTTCACCCCTCTCTCTCTCTCGGACCTCATGCTTTAGGGGGCATCTGTTACACAGTAATTTGTCACCATTGGTCACCATCCCTGTTACCCCTGTTTTCGTACATTGGAGGATACATTCCGGGACCTGTGAGCAGTGACATAGCCTAAAAACACTTGCATTATGTTCCCCTGAGTATGTACTTCATGTTCCCTGAAGACACCTTCTGCAAATTATCCCTGAAAAGTGCCCTTTTCCATTGGCGCAGGTACACAGTGTCTTACCCGCGCCAATCACTGAGATCCTCAAAAAGGGGCACGCCCATTGGCGCTCTGTCCTAGAACAACACTCGCGCCAACTAAGTTTGGTAATGATTTTTGGCAAACGCGCACCCATATGTTTTTTCCTTTTAGATCATGAAGTCTTTTGAGGGAAAAAATCCATCTGAT